>QQSS02003683.1:3632-20074 GCA_003687565.2 Craspedacusta sowerbii | reverse complement strand
TATATATATATATATATATATATATATATATATACAGTATAGCGTATACCATAGTGTAGTATATATAGTAAATAGTATATAGCATAGCACATAGTATATACCATAGCATATAGTACAGCATAGCATATAGCAGTATGGCAGATACTGCCATATGCGAGTATAGAGAGTAGAGTGCATATACGTATAGTCACTAGTCACAAGTCAGTCCAGGTACTGTCTCCCTCGGTATGTATTTGTGAGAGAGTGAGCGCGCGTGCATGTCCGATTGTGTGAGTTATATGCATGTAAGCAACTCACAAACAAACGCACACAACTCAGCGTAAACAACTCATAGTAAACAGCTCATTTTGCATGGGCCACATTACATGACATCGAAACGAAATCTTATATATATTTGAAATTTACGTGGGCGAAAATTCGATAGCCCATGGCGTCCAGCCACAAAAAATAAAACAACTCCAAAGCACTTCAATTTCGGTTTGAACAACGTTGCACGAATATACAAGCGGTGGCGATTGTTACGCTTGGTTCCGGATAACGGAATGACGTTGAAGGCGAAGAGTATATACCAGTCAACAGATTGTCCATCAATATCTCCATCACGAGATGCCGAGGCGATAGTCAGGAACCCTCCGACACCGACGGAACAGGTTTCGCATTACATTTTCTCTAGAAACAAAGGAAACAAGAGAAATTACATGACCGCGATGAGGCCATATTTTAAAAAAAGAAACCCATTCGAAACGACGAAATTGTACAAAATAATACGTACAAGAGCGCGACCCGGCCTTAGCATCATGGAAGCCCATCATCAGTAACAAAGATTCGTTATTGGAGTCTCAGCAACAGCTCTGCAAACTACATAAAGATTTGCTTTCTCACTTGTATGTTAATATATTCCTATCATACGCATGGGGTCCGCAAACCATACTTTATAATTCAAGTAAAAAGTCCGTCACAGCTCCATCCCACTCTGAAGGCAGAACCAGGAGGTGCTGAAGCCCGACGGCTAGTGCATCGCATGCACCACGGTGGGGTTTTTTATCTGATGGCAACTTCTTCTAAGTACCTTACAGAGATGAGGATGGCCCATGTGTCAATGGAGTCTTTGCAGTGAGCGGTTGAATCCACATCATCCACACCTAAAGTCCTTACGACTGTGAAACGACCCCGATTTATATATATATGAGACAGCGGGGTAAAACAGAAACGGAATAACATGGTCATCCAGGATGTGGTCCTTTAGCTGACGCAAACTCAGTATGAAACGAGGTGTGTTCAGTGGGTGATTTACGGCCTCACCAAACCCAAACTTCGCACAGGATCGCTGTAGTTCGACCTAAGCCTCAATCCCGGGCACACAAAATTAAACGCCAAAATAACTAAACCACTAACACAAATAATACATACACACAATAAACACATATACATAATCGAACACACAAAAAAAACGCAGGCCCGGCACAAAAGATTTAGGGCAACTTAAAATTCGGTACACAAAGGTAATGAGGAGAACAGCAGACTCCGGAATGAGTTCCGATTAACTTAAAAGACGGGAAACTGAGTCCCGGTAAAGGTAGAAGTTGCCAGTGACTTCAGCGAACCCCAAACCTTAAGGATGGTCTGGCGGTTCTAGCATCCCAGTGACAGCCTCGACGGCAAACCTTACTAGAAGACCCAACGAATCATCTAGCAGAGTCAAAATTTCCTTTGAATGCCTTCACACGAAGCCCTTTACGTACTTGTGCGACCCATCATCTACCGTAGGTGAGGCTCCATATGCAAGGACTGATATCCCACAGGGAGATTTCCCAGCTCCGGCTTAGGATATCGGCCTTTGTTCAAACTAACACTGTGCACCCAAAGCAGGGCTTACTAACAGCGCGCATGTCAAGCGTATACGCGAATAAACCGTGCCAAGAAAAAAGGAAGCTGACGTAGAATAACGCACCTTCAAGTTCGGTATCTTACTATCAGCAATTACTTACCGCACTAAGAACAAGAGCTTAGTAAATAAGTTGCATGACGTTCTTCAAGTTGAAAAATTACGTAAGCATGGGCTGGCTAGTTTAAATTGCTCTCGAAGTGACACTACGTTGAAAAAGTTTTCGCATAAATCTGTGAACGCGGGTCTTAAGGTGAAAAGGCGAGGAACCATGGTCGAAAATTCATGAAATCGATGCAAAAGCAAAAGCATTCAGATCTATCAGTATAAGACTGGGAATCGGAAACGAGAAACCGTGTAAAGTAAATATGACATTTAGATTTATCAAAGGTGAAAAACATGCACGGTAACTTGCCTTAGGACATCTTGAAGGGTAGATCTGGCGAAACTCGCTCTGGCAATTCGAAACCCCCATTCCAATGCCGGTGCCCAAGCCAAATGCCACTGGCCATGACTTACCTAAAAAGGTGAAGTGCAGATAGTTTAATCAATGAAAACCAAACAGCTTCACATTTTAAGGCAAGTCCATTACTTATGCTCATTTCAATATGCCTAGAATTTTGGGTAATACATCTGCATAGATCAGCCATAGCCTTCCACATCTGGCAATAAAGGACTAATTGTCCTTGCATGCACTATGTAGGATCCACCTTGGAAAACTGCACTTTGCCACATACCCAACATGACCTCATATAAACCAAGCATGACCTCCCAAAGGCATGTTTAGTAGCTTCATTATACAGGGGAAAACTACAATGTAGTTTCGCACAAAGATGCCACCTAACCTAGCCTAAATGTTGGAAACACAACATAGGCAGCATAATAACTACAATAACTAATAGCAATTAAAAACAGTGAATTTTAAATAGTAGCAATACCCTAACTGGCTCAAAAAAGCAGCTTCTAATTACCATCAAACAAATGCTGAAATCTATTTTACTTTCTTGATCACGAAAAAATTGAACAAATTGACAAATTTTTAATTATTACAGCATTAATAATAATAATAATACTAATTACAAATTGGCAAAAACAACCAATACACCTACCTTTAAACAGCACAAATGAAAAGAGAACACCAACACCTAGTCCAGTTGCTAAAATGCAAACAAATTTAAATCAATGACAAGGCTTGCACCTTATAAAAATTGCATGTCTGAGGGCAATTGTCATGAATAAAAAAAAATTTTTTAAATTGAATTAATAAAGTTACTAACGGGCTAGCAAGCACACCTGATGAAATAAAAAATACATATTTAACACATTTAGTTTTAGCAACAGAATGAAATGTATGCAGATATTGAACAAACCTGGTACGCATCAGATATTAAACAAACCAGGCATTCTAACCTCATAGTATTTTTTACTTTATTCAAGGCCACGCAAGATACAGACATTTATACAGTAAGCATACCTGTCTTTATTAGGGCGTTTGTCACACATCTATCCCACTTTTCACCTATTTCCTTTTCTGACATTTTGAACTGGAAACTTCTTAAAGTCATACGACAAAACCAGAAATGCAGACTCAGTTATGCCTTCTTAAATCTTTACATGGCTTAAATTCAGAACCCAGAGCATTTTTAATCACACTAGTGCAAGCACACATTTCGAATTGAATTTCAAATGTTGCTATGTAAATAGGGGAACTTAATGCACTTTGTCTCATTTTTGAAAAATTTTTTGGAAGGTGGCTGAACACATGATCTAATTTTAGGCAGCACAGCACTCCAAGACAAGTAGGAAAAACACAAGAATTGGAGGCAGATCTTCATGCTCGTCTTCCCTGTCACGATTTTGTGAATTAATAGACTTATGCAAACAGTCTGCAGGTTATGCAAGGCCAGGAACCCATTGACCCGAATTAAAGAAAGGATATCAAAACCCATATTTCAATATCACCACTTCAAGGAGATAAGTAAACCAAGCAACCAGTAAATAAAGATTTATTAATATAACAGATTCAGCCTGCATGACAAAATCATCCATCCATGGGGATGTTAACAGTACTTCCACTCATAACTTAACATAACTTCCAATACAAACTATATTGATCTCTAATGCTGCAAATGATAATCCTAGCATTGAAAAATCAAGCCCAACTTTACTAATTTATCGTTGCCATATTAATATTGGCGCACGATCAATTAAATATTTCCACCAGCAACTGGTAAGCACACCTCCGAAATTTATGAATAACATTGTCGATCAATAAATTCACTCATTTTAAGCAACATGCAGAAGAAAAGTTCCTCAATTATTCTCTTTGTTACATAAACATAGTCAAAGGACAAACGAGTTCCTAAAATTCCCGCCGAGTTCGTATGGCCGCCAAAGACGTAATCTTATCTAAGAATTATCTACGAACTCTATGATGTCCGGATATGAGTGCAAGGAATTGCCAAGTGTCTGCTGCGAGACTTGGGTATTCAGAGGCACCCGTGGCGCTCGCTCAAGTCGTGAAGATAAAGCAGGATAGCAATGCACAGCGCTTCCAGTTGCAGTGTCACTACCTAATATTATATAGCATCATAATATGTTAAACAACGTTGTGATTTGGGGGACGGCTGCCAAAACTGTGACGATCTCGTCCAACTGTTCACGTGAGAGCTTATGTTCTCATGAGGCGGTGCACTCGAGGTCTCCACGGGCTTCGAGTTCTTGATGGGACTCCAAGCAGTTGCTTGGCCAGTTAAGACTCCAGCCAAAGGTCTCTGACGAGTCCCTTGGCCGGGACGAACGTACGTAAGACTATCCATTTGATTGTGTTTAACTGCATATCTGTAATCATCTCATGTGGCAGTATGTCTTTCATCCTTTGTAAAGTGAGTTAAAAATACATTTTAAGCGACGATCAATATAGGTACAAATATTTGACACATCACTCGACCACAACTTTCCCGATGCAAAGGTGACGTTTGCATATTTGAATGTCAGTTAAGCTGCCACGGCGCTCTCCAGCTATATTTTGTTATGTTATTTTCAGAGATTCTGCTCCAATCAAGAAAAGAGGAAAAACCTGGTTACAAATGATGATATTGGTTCTGAATCTTGGTTGGAATGATATAGTAGCTTTATCATTTACATGAACTGATCAACTAATGAACTCATTAACTCAGCTAAACAATCCATATATCGAAGTCGATAGGATTGGCAAAGCTCCATGGTATCTGTTGACACAACAAATCCCACCAAGACAGTCCGTCAAAACAATGGACAAAA
This sequence comes from Craspedacusta sowerbii, assembly GCA_003687565.2. Classification (NCBI taxonomy): domain Eukaryota; kingdom Metazoa; phylum Cnidaria; class Hydrozoa; order Limnomedusae; family Olindiidae; genus Craspedacusta; species Craspedacusta sowerbii. The sequence goes on along the minus strand of QQSS02003683.1, from coordinate 14,907 downwards.
AAACGTGGAAGTCGCAAGGTGCACTTGGATTTGCACGATCTATGGTCAGCGCACCTGTAGTTCAATCGTGACTTGGAAGTTGATCCACACCCTCTGGTCTGCTACTTTGTGGCGTATATCTTAACTGGTTCCTGCTCCAGATCTAGAATAAATCATATTAGCAACCCAGACCGAAATTTTCGCAGGTTCGCTGTCATCATCTGTGATGAAACCGTCGCTTGACTTGTTCCAAGTGTCTTCTCCACAAGGTTTTCGTCTCCAAACCCTTGCCGTTAAGGTCCGAGGCCATTTTCGCTTTGCGACGACTGCTGGTACCTTACTATTTTTCGCTCCCAATTTCTGTCAGGGCTAAAGAAGAGACTTAAAGCAGATATCCTATGATATAGAAGTGAACCGCTTTTACAACCTTTTTTGACCTTCAGAAGCTTTCCGCGCCTTTTTCCAATGCGAAAAAAAAAACTTATGGTAGCGGAGTTTCAATCTTGGCTTTTAGCTAGTGCCAATTCAGTATTTCACCCGGAGACGGAACTATTCAAAGTATTAGTTCTCCTGCATTGCATCAGGAACTCTTGTAAAGCTCTCTATGGAGACAGACGTGACTTAAAGAGAGCCTGCTTGAACGTCTGCACACCAGCCTGTGAATGCCACTGAATGATCTCAACCAGTGAAATCTGTTGAAAATAAGCCTTTTTGAACAGAGCAGACCGAGAAAAACGTTGTTTATCAATGTTGCCAAACACTACTTTGGATTAGGAACTACCACTAGACCCGAACTGTTTCTGGCGTTTAGATGGGGTCTAGTCTAGTAGGCATTAGTTCTAACAAAGGCGTCGGGAAAAAACAGTTCAAAGTACCACACTCACTACTTTGATAGAGAATGAATAGAATAGGGTAGTTCGAAAGAAGCCGCAACATTGCTGCAGGTTGCTTCATGAGGAACATTAAATGAGCACGTGTTTAGTTCCGTTGCGGAGTGCCGTAACACATTTTAGTCTATTAATGCGTAACACGTAAGACGTAAGACGTAACACAAGTTTATTGATTTACAGGGCACAGGAAATTTCCTTACATGTTGATTTGCCTCTTTATTTCCATGCACGCACGCTATGGCTTTCTGACTCCTAGGTTTGAATGCTGCAACTTTGACCTAATTATGCCCTATTGTGACTCCCTCTTGTCACAAAAATTTTTCCTATCTCCTAATCCTTGTGAGTTTCAGTACAAGATTTAATCATTTCATCATTCAAAATTCAATCATTTAATCATCAATTAAGGTTGTCTGGGACGTGATAATGACGTATTATGACCCCTACCTATTTCTTAGAGCTACCGCTTTCTTTGTAAACAAAATATTCGTGTACAAGCCGGATTTCAGTCAGTTGCTTAACAGAAAATAACTGAAAATTATAGAATGCGATGTGTCAATGTGTATGTATGCGCGTAGTGCGTTGCAATAGAAGTTACTAATTTGCTTTAGTTCCTAGCTTGGGAATTCCTTGCGAATTGCTGCCAGAAATTTCCTCCGTTGCTCCCTTTGAAGCAGTTTCTGGCGACATTTTCAAATGCCTCGTCAATTTTGGTTGCTCAAATAAAATTTCGGACATATTAAATATACAGATGACCACATCATTTGATATGGTCAAAAGGTTGTACTGCGAATGCAATGACGCCCAGACTTGAAATATATGATACATTTTTATTGTTTATCTCATATAGTATAATAAAAATCAATATTGCACTTTATCCAGTGCCTAACGATCACATCCAAAAGTTGGAAGCAAAACTTTGTAACGAATAGGTAAAAATAAGCCTGCAAATTTTATCGCATTTCGAAGACCGGATTGCTTAGCCAGATGTGAAAGAAACAATGTATGGGCCTAAAAAGCAACTTCAGTACTAACATACATCTATTCATAACCTTCATTATGAATATCCCGTCCAGCCACGCTCCCCTGGCTTACAGGCATTCCATGTATCGTAGGATATAGTACGACATTGATCGGGGATGTTGAAGTCAAGGAACAGGATGGTACAGATAACGTTGGTAACCTTGGTATTTGCTGTCTTTTCTCGACGATGACACTGGTCGATGCAACATTCCACTTTACTTGAACAGTAATCAAAGCATGGGGGAGGTTTAAACAAACTCGCGTTTTTCCTCAAGCATGGCCGTGCTCTATCAGTTGGTTGGGCTTAAATGTACTCCTTGTCTATTTATCGCTCTTCTTTCTAAAAAGTTGGACTGCGAAAACACTTGCTTATTTGTAATGGTTCTGGCCAACCAAGCTTATGGCAGTCGACAGCGAAATTTCAGCGCAGTACGCCAAAATAAAAACAGAACTCCTTGGATTTCTATGACACTTGCCTATTGAATTCGTCCAGCTCCGTGCATGGTTCGTTTTCGTTGTCAGATCGTAGCCAACCACAAAATCCTTTGCATTCGTCGTCCAACTCTTTCTCTAAAACCTCGAGAAGATTTATGGACGCCTCTATCCATACGCTTGGACTTTTTATAGGCTGACAGAGCGCCCATTTCTCAACAGCTCTACTTGTGCCTTGCAATAACGTATTTATTTGCTAGCAATACCAAAGTTTTATCCACCTGGGGATGGGTATGCTCCCCTAGCTCAGGATTTAGATTACACTTCTGGAACAAAGGAAAAACATCTACTCTCGCTGATTTCATAGTTGGATTCTGCCTGTCTTCTGCACTCGTTTTATAAGAGACGTGTGACGCGTCCATCCGTCGGAAAAGTTTCGTTAATGGAGCGCAGAATTTACTAGGATAGCGATAGCGGAAAACATGCACTAGTGTCGGAATGATTTCGAAACTAGAGCAAAGCATTCACATGAATCGGAAAAATATCGCTCGTGGAGCGAAACATTTACATCCGGTGAGAAAATTCCTACGTTGTAGCGAAGCTTTTATTGGAAAACTTACATTTATCGGAAAACGTTCCTAAGTCGAGACGAGATTTTTACTTAAATCGAATACTTTTCCTGGAATGGAGCGTAACATTTACGTGCATGAATGTGTGTGTATTGTGTATCTTGTATTTTGTTTGGATTGAAAGACTTTTGCACGTCGAGCGAAACATTTACTTACATAAGAAGAACTTGCGTGGGTGAAGTGTAGCATGTACTTGAACCGAAAGTTTTTCCTCGTGTAGCAAAACATTTACGTCCATCGGAATAATTTCCTTTTGGTGAAGTGCAGCATGTATGTAAAGCTAAAAACTCTGGGAGTCAAGCCCAAAATGTACCTATGTACATGCATGTGGATTAGCAGAGTAGAGCGCAGAAGCAAAGACAATAACGACGGTGGTCTTGTGTGAACTACGTTAGCCAACTTCCTAGCCAACACACGCGATCACGTCTCCGGCCTGGATTCTTTATTTATAATGTCAACAAAATGGAACTTTTTGTTCTCATCATGAATAAAAATATTTTTTCTGGATAAACTTTTCACTCTGATTCCAAATATCTATTTAGTTTTTCTCTATCACATACACATTTTGAGATAAGGGCCCCTCTTATTTTGCAAATCTCAGGGAAATTAAGACATTTGCCTTAAGTTGTGTTATGTTGGAATGTAGAACATTTTCGGTTGCGTCGGCCTAGTCAACATAGTCTGTATTAGGGTAAGTTGTGGAATGTTCCAGAACAGCTTTGTGCTTTAGTTTGCATATGTAGTGTCAGCATTACTTTAGATGTAAATTAGCTGAGACAGCATTTATGATTTGCGGAAGTCATGTAGTAAGTTCACTATTAATAAAAAGGCGCAGTGCAAGAAACTTCTGATTAAGCCAATGTGATACCGCAATTTGGGAATTAGTGAAGAAAAACACTGTAGCGCAAACCTGTGATTCTTTTCTCGCGAAGAAACGATTTCCGACAATGTAGTGTAAACATGCTGTGACGCACTTGAGTGTTTATAATAACTCCAATCAAGGGTTGTAAATTCTTCTCGTGTCAAGGTAAAAATTCTGGTTGGGTGATATTCTTGGTGTCGCTTCGTTTTGTGACGCCCATGAGATACGATGACTTGCACAAGTGTATTTGCGTGCGCGAGGGCGTGTGTGCACGTGTGCTTAACTGTGTGTTTGCGCGTGCGCGTGCGCGTGTTAAGACGTATGGATTTGCATTTTTGGTATGTTAAATCTCCTTTGGTTACTTCCCTGGATGGTGACTCATGCCTCGAGGAATTTACGTTCATAAACTCTTTAGGGAAAGGTCGCGTCTGCGGTAGCGACTACTGATAGATCAGACAGAAGGAGGACAAATATTAAGGAAATAAAGAAAAACTAGAAATTCTTGTCATCAATCGTGTTGGCCATGTACTTGCTTTCACGCAGAAGTAAATAATATGCTTACGATTTAGCTCAAACAGTCAAGTATTCGCTCTGATATACCGTACAAAGGCTGCAAGCAATCCCTTCGTATAAAAGAACGCTATTGTCATTTGGCGGCGAATATAGCGGCAGTCCTACAATCCCTCTACGAACCAAAATTACTTTTTCCAAACAAGCGTGAGCCTGATGATTTTAATGTGGTTTATATTTCGATAGAAGCACGGTGTTATCATTGTTGAACTTTCGGTCTTACGTTGTAGATGTTGTAGTTTTGCAATCTTGTTCAAACTCTTGCGCATCCTATTAAAGCATTCATTTATATTCACTCAGGTTTGAGTTGACTAATATTCATGCCAAACGTTGACAGGTTGACTATGATGTCCTCTTAATGAAGCTACATTTTTTATTTATTCACCCTTGCTATTTCAAAACTTGATAACCACATCAAAGTTGTGCACTGATTCGGACTGATGATAAAATTTGGATCAGCATTGATTTGCTACCTAGATAGAGGAAAAGCTTATTACCTGTAGGCTTGGCTAGTCGAGTATGTTCAACTCCCATTTTTGTGGCATTCCCAACCACGATTAGCCCAGAGGCTATATGGGATACCTTCGTCTTCATTGACTTCACTTGCTTTATTCTTTTATTTTTATTATTCTTTTTCTTTTTCCAAGTTTATGCAAACTACTGCGAAATCTTCGTCACCGGCACATTGGTATCAATGATAGGTTATCAACTTAAGCGCGATGCGCTTCAACATGGCGGACGAGTCAACCATTGGCCAAGGTCGAGGAGCGCAATCAGCTTCCTTAGGTCTATTTTGAGAGAACATTCATTTTATCTGTTGGGGAGATGTCGTAGCGAATTGATGGTGATCTTTGAAAGAGATGGAAGTGAAAACATTCCTCTTAATTAATAGAATTTAAAGCGCGCCCGAAATAATCGAGATCTGTTTTTTGCGATTCGCGTAATTGCTGGCGGAAATAATTTAGCATTGAGAATGGCTGACCAGTGCTTGTCTAAGGTGAATTCGAAAATTAACCCCTAGTGTAATACGGACTATAAGGACTATAGAAGTTATATTTGAGTTAAAGACTCAAAAAGGTTTCGTCTTTTGTGGACGTAATCAACCTGCATCCGCTTGGCTGTAGTCGAAATATCTCGTGTTAATTGATCACAAGTTTGTTCCAAGCTAAATCGACAAAGCAATCTAAAGAATGCTTAATCAAGCTACTGTTCGTTAACAAACAGTCTTTCGGTGGATAGTGATCTCTAATTAAGTAGTGAGTCACCGGCAGGCTGTGCTCCAAGTCTTGGCTGAACTGTTGTGAATAGGCTCTTGGTTGGAACAAATGTAATTCATATATAGGAAGTACGCTTCAAATCACTTCATCATCGTGTGACTCACAATTTATCTGAAGTTTATTCCCAGTTAGTATGTACTCAATAAACTTACTGACCTTCCTTCATTTTGGAGTTTGGAGTTGTTTTCCGTTGTGTTTGCCAAGAAGAAATATAATGTTAGGACCTTCGAAGTCGAATCGTTAGGAACATTGCACCAAACCTGGGGCTTCCTCTTCCATTTGAATGGCAATAAGCTGAGAATCATAACTTAAACTTCCGGATAAACAATGGGGGAACCCGTCAAAAGACATGATAAGAGGTTCTGCGCTCAATAACAGTCTGCGGAGGGAAGTCCTACGAGGCATATCTTGTTCGCCATTTCGAATGGATTACCCAGAATGCTGTACTCTATTGATTCTTTACGGGGGAACAAGACTATCAAGTGATTAGAAAAATGTTGCCACTTAATATCTTTTCACAAAATATTCATCTAACATATGCTAATAATAAAAGAAAAATATTTTTTTTGATGTAAAAAATTAACGTGATATGCATGAGAACCACGATTCTAGATTAAATATTCTGCCATTCATTATAGTAATACCCCCTTGCTAGTTGCAGGCGCTCTCTAATAATGGACCTTCCCGCTCACGCTACTAGAGATCGATGCAAGTCGAAGAACGTAGAAGAGCTTAGCATTTTGCCATCAACTGTACCACCCAAAAACAACATCGTGGTAGCAGCCAGCTTGGCGGCCTTTACATCATGTCATCTGCCGCAGATGATCATTTAGCAGTGGCTCAGCAGAAGTATAATGAAGAACTTCATGAGGAAGCTCCTGACAGAGAGAAAGCTGGCAAAATAATAGGTGAGCGCACGCGGTTGTCAACGTGGCGCGCGTCCGTAAGCCTGCCAACGTCGCTGTTAATGGGAATGCCTTGTGATTGTAAAAGTTACGTTTTCTTTGATTTTGCGTTGCATAGTTTACTTGAATTCGTTTCGCTGTCAAAGTGAATCTCGTTTAATCTTCAAGTATTTAAGGATGACACTTGTGTGCTTATGTCACGTGATGGTCGCTTCGTCTTTTTGAATCGCTGCCCGTCTCGCCCTGTTTTCCGAAGAAAAAGAAAATTTTTGGGTAACAGAGTAGCGATTATGGACTTGCAAATACATGCCCACGGCTTGCGGGTATCATTATAGTACTCGCAGTTTTCCAATATTGTTTCTTTACTTATACCACACTGGTACTGAAAACGTACTATTAATTAATATTTGTATTAATCATGTAAATATATATATTATTAATATATAATTATCTATATGATATTATACATAATATTTCATATAATTAATCATCAATTGCCTAATAAAGTTGTCAATCTTGCTTATTCCTACAAGACATCAAGCCTTGCAGCAAATAAAGAATGAATACTCCCACTTGTAATGCAGTAATAAAGGCTTGTCCATTGGGTTATATCTTTATATAAATAAAGAATGAATACTCCCACTTGTAATGCAGGTTATAAATGCTTGTCCATTGGGTTAATATGTTAAAAATAAGTCAGGTGATAAAGCTTTGCCATGCATCAGTTAACAAATTATAGAAAAAATGGTTAATTATTTATGTTCTGTTTGGAGATAAGGTTACCTTTGACTGACACTGCTGTATTATTGTTTGGAAGTCTTTGCTTGTGCCATTGAGAAGTTGACGTCATTGGCTGTGAAGTGTATCCAAGAAATCCTTAGTTTTGTGTATAACATAACTCGGAACTCCATGTTTCTTGTATTTAGATAATTAATGTGGAATAGAATGCCCATTTTAAGGTTTGAACTGAGCAAGAATTACACGCTTTGTGGGCAAGTTAATTTAAATATGCATCTTGGAATCAATTAGGCTCTCAGTAGAATAATTAAAATTGAATTAAATTGTCCAGTTCCTGGTGGCTGTGTTTGCAATTAAGCTTTATGAGTTTTGAGGACAAGTTAATGTAAATCTCCATATTGGTTTTACTTTGGCAGAACGTCATCCAGTTTTGCTTACAATCCCGAATGTTTATGTTTAGCAACCAAGATTTCTGGTACTGTCAAGTGGTTTAATGTCCGGAATGGCTATGGATTTATCAACAGGTTTGTGCATGCTCATATTGTGATTTTGTTACATCTTGCTTTGTGATATGTAATGGGTACATATCTAGTAGGGATGTACGTATGTATGTATGTATGTATGTATGTATGTATGTATGTATGTATGTATGTATGTATGTATGTATGTATGTAGGAATCTATGTATGTATATGTATATATATGTATATGTATATATATGTATATATATATATATATATATATATATATATGTATAGATGCATAAGGTATGAGTTGTTGGTTCATCATTTGCTCATATGGAAAATAAGTAGACAATTTTCCACTTTTGTGTATGTGTAATTCGCAAACAAGTAGGGGTTCTTCGAAAGCAACTTCACATTTTTTTTTAGACTAAATCAAATTGTGTCCATTTATGTTACTATTTATGATAGGCATGCACTCAACATGTGTTATCTAAAATTGGGGATCACTTGCTGTAATATTAGAACTAGTTGTAATTTTGCAATAAAATTATCTTGTATTTTTTTTGAGATTCGATTAAAATATTTGAATTTAGAGATGACACCAAGGAAGACGTGTTCGTACATCAAGTAAGTAGGATATGCTTGTTAGCCAGAGTAGTTTCTGTTACTGATTTTTCCCACTCTTTCTACGCCCATAGAAGTAACTGCCCTTTTCTCTGCATTCTTTTTTTTTTTTCTGCGCTTTCGGAGACGGGCATTTGTATTTTCATTGCCTCTCAACTTTTCCCCCTCATTTCACCAATAGACCTCCATTGTGAAGAACAAGCCTTGGTTTTTGCACTTTCAGAGACATGCATTCTTGTGTTTTCATTTCCTGTAGATTTCTTTTTCCTCTCATTTCACCAATGGACTTCCTTTAGGAAGAACAAACCTTGGCTTTCACACTTTCAGAGACATGCATTCACGCATTTTCATTTCCTCTCGACTTGGTTTTCCTCTCATTTCGCCAATAGACGTCCATTACGAAGAACAACCCAAAGAAGTACTTGCGCAGCGTCGGTGATGGCGAAACGGTTGAGTTTGACGTCATCGAAGGCCAGAAGGGACTAGAAGCTGCAAACGTGACTGGACCGGACGGGGCTGCGGTTCAAGGCAGCAAGTACGCACCCGATCGGCGACCCCGCAACCGACGGCCCTATTACCGCGGGGGCTACCGTGGCGGATATCGTGGTGGATACCGTGGCGGATATAACGGATACTCCCGAGGTCCTCGGCAAACGTCGGGCACGGCGGATGAAGAACGCAGTGACCAGGAGCGAGAAGGAGGAGGTGGTGGTGGTGGTGGAGGAGATCAGCTTGAGGAGCAGCCGAGAAGAGGAGGTATTAGTCCATGAGCTTGATTGAACATGGCGTCAGTGAGACCTACGTTCAGATCCGATGTCTGCTTCTGAACTGCGCACGATGTGTTTCTAAAAAAGGCGTGGATATCTCCCTTTTCGATCATTTATATCCATGTGTTAGCTGCACTTGCTTTGCTGCCCACGTGGTCGCGATGGCACTGGGTACGATAATGTGTTGGGGTGCTTGCTGGCAGCGTGCTAGTTGACCAGGTTTCTCTATTTACCTTTGTTCATTTTTTTTTTAAATCTCCTCTCTGGTCGATCGTTTACATCCGTGTGTAAGGCTTGGTTCAAACGTCGCACTACTGCCGCGTCGAATGTTATTCCATTATATAAGACTCAGATGAGACAACGTTTCAAACGTCGACTTGAATTGTCGCACTACAGTCTGATGGATCGACAAGCGCTGCCGAGCTCGAAATGATTGCCGCACGTAATTAAGCTGTCGCACTGAACTGATTCAAACGTTGCACTTCTGCCGCGTCGAATTAAACTATTGAGTTCGACGCGGCAGAAGTGCGACATTTGAACCAAGCATTAGCTACGCTTGCTTTTCTCCCTAGGAGGTCGCGGTGGTGCCAGAGGGCGTGGCTACAATCGTGGCTACGGTCGTAGGGGCAACTACTACCGTCGACGCGAACGGAGCGAGGGCTCTGGCAACGATTACACGTCTCAAGACGAGAAGGAGAAAGACCGCGAGAGCGGAGGGGAGCGTCGCGATGATCAGGGCGATGCGAACAGGCCACCCCCTCGCAGATACAGACGCAGACCAAGGTAAGCTCATGCGTTGGATTCGTAAGTGATCTGTGTCTCTGCGGGGGTATTTGGAAGGATACACTGATACACCGCGTATTAGTGTTACTCTTTTGTATTTTTATGGTACCATGTTGATAAGGAAAGCTAGGGGAAAATGTAAGGAAAGAAGAAAATAGGCAGGTTGAGAAGAGACAGACTAGATAGATAAAGCTTAAGTCAGGTGGTTTTACTTTTGTATTGGTTACACTTTTTCTGATGCTGACACATTGAATTTTCCGGTTAGGTCAATGTGAACGCTTTTATTATTTATTTGGAAAATAGCTTTTCTTCGGTGCTGCCTTTTTGTTTCGAGATTGTTTACCGTTATTGTTTCTTCCCGGCTCTACCTAAGAATAACTTCCTTGTGTTCGAGCATTTTGCGTGTTGCAATTTTGCCTGTTTCAGACTGTATCTTATCAGCGTTATATTAATGCTCACCCGCGCCATGCGAAAACAATCATTAGCATGTGACGCGTAAATCCTTTTTTTTTTAACATTGCATTTCGTTATGGGTTGAGATTGTTAAAACGATTATGGAGTCCTACAGCCATACTACATACAAGTATGGCCTTTATACCGACCCTGCTTTGTTCGAATGGCTTTGGTTTTGGCGTTCTGTATTCGTGTGGTATTTCGGGATATCTTTCTTGCTATTGTTGCTAGTGTAGGAAGACAGCTAGGTTCAATGTATATGCTTCCTCCGGGTAAATGAGCGAGTGGAAGATTATGTGAGGTTACACGTTAGCGCGGCACTGACAACTCCCGACTAAAACTTTCGGGTACCTTGTCAAAAGCTTCGCGCAGTTCGCACCCACCATGAGTTCCCCTTGCCGTAAGCTTTGTCCGTCCATAGTTTTGGCTTCGCCGGGTCGTTCCCTCATGGAGTTTCTATTGCTGTATACCTTGTCGGTTGCTGCGGCCTTAAATAATTATGTATTTTGTCGTTTATGATTTGGGTTCGTCCAATAATTGGGTATGTTATCGTTTATAATATATGTATGTTCGATAGTTATGTTTGTTATCGTTTATAATTTATGTATCATTTTTGCAGGGGTCAGGGACGACCACCACGCAGTTCTGACGACGACGGCGAAAGAGACGACCGACGTCGTGAGGACGAAGGCCGCGAGGAGCGAGGCGACCGCGTAGTGGATCAGCGAGGCGACCGACGTGGAGACCGAGGAGGTGATCGTCCCGACCGAGGAGGAGATCGTCCCGACCGAGGAGACCGAGGAGGGGATCGTCCCGACCGAGGAGACCGAGGAGGGGATCGTCCCGACCGAGGAGACCGAGGAGGGGATCGTCCCGACCGAGG
>QQSS02003572.1:0-20078 GCA_003687565.2 Craspedacusta sowerbii | reverse complement strand
TCTATCTATCTATCTATCTATCTATCTATCTATCTATCTATCTATCTATCTATCTATCTATCTATCTATCTATATTTGTATATATATATGTATATATATATATATATATATATATATATATATATATAATTTATGTTTAGTGTGAATCTCTTTGTTTTTACGTTTCTCTGTGTTTTGTGTAGGTGCAAGACACGAACGTACGACGAAAATTTACCTGCTACCGCAGTTGTAATTACTTTTCACAACGAGGCAAGGTCGACTTTGTTGAGGACGGTGCGGAGGTAAGATGGTACTTGATTCTTTTGGTGGAGTTTTATGTATGCCGTGCACAGGTTTTGTGTAATTTTGCTGGAATCTCTTACCCAAAATTGCCGTGTATAGCTATGAGGAAGCCATGTGGCGTTTTCGTGTGGATTCTATAGCTAGTTCTCTGATTATTTGCGGGGTAGCTGTACAGCAGACCTGGCGACCAACATCAAGGATTCTATATGACGGATTTTGGTATAGTGTAGGCCAGGAAGAAAAATGAGTAACTTTATGTGCTTACTGTTTCCCTTCGTGTTCAACGTGTACACGAATTGAATATGAACACGAACATACTCGAATTTATGGCTATCGCCAAAGAGGCCGAGAGCAACAAGAATAACGCGATCTGCGTTTCTTCACAAAGATTTTGAGACATCAAAGTTTGAAGTGGCTGGTTCGCAGATCATATTTCCCGGTCATTAAATATTGGTCTCCATTGCCTGCAGGACTTGGGTGAAGTTAATTTCTGGGTTCATATGTACTTATCATGCGCCGAGTCTTTGATCCCCTATCTCATACGCTCCAAAAAATATTTGCTGTTCTTAGTGTGCTGAACAGAACGCCAGAAAGGCTGATAAAGGAGATTATACTAGTAGATGATTGCAGCGATGATGGTACGTCTGGTTACGGAAATTTTATAAAAGTCTTGTCTAAATTTGAATAAGGAATTCTATAATCTACTAGATTTTTTGTTTGTGTGCGTGTCATGTTAGTACTGGTGGTGTGCGCTTTCGCTGGTGGATATGCGTTCTAATTTTGTGTTTATTTGCATGCCTGTCGTGGTAGCATATTTCTTGAAGGTTTGTGTGTGTGTGTGTGTGTTTTTGTGTAGCTGTGTCCGAATCGGCAGGCCAGAAGAACTATTTTGTATTTTGATTTCCTAATAATGACCAGCTTTAAGTGGCGACAGCAAGCTTTATACCTGCACTGCCTGCATAAGCGTGTTAGCAAGTGCGTTTAGGACAGGCTATAAAACTTCCCCCTGCAGATCTTCTCAATGGCTATAGTATGCCGAGCAGATTGCAAAATGTTCGTAGCACGTCTGTATTGTTATGTTTATTCTATAGCGGCTGATGGGAGTCTTCTGTCGTCGATCCCTAAAGTTAAAGTTATCCGAAACCCAAAACGACAGGGTGAGCTGCTTAATTGCTTTTCTGGACATCAACATGTGTACTAGGTCGCCCTCAATAAGTATAATTTTTGTATGTCTGACCCTCACCCCCTCCGCAAAAAAAGTTTTGTTTTAACAACAACAGAAAAAAAAAGAACAAGAAAAAAAAGAACAAAAAGTTAAAAAAAAAATTATGCCAAATTTGAATGACTTATGACGTTTACTTGTGGCTCACGTGCGTCATCAATGCTGGGAAGGATTGGCATTCTGCGTTTGAAAGGTTTGCGTACTGTCAATAGCAAAGCATCACCGTTCAGCCTATCATTATGCATCATAGTTGTTCATAATCGTATGAGAAGTTTTATTGTTGAGTTACAGCCACTTAAGCATAAGTGCAAGGCTTCACAGTGCATTTCTTAACTGGTGGTATTCAGAAAAGTTGCCTTTGTTAAAATCTAGGAATGCTGCTCGATGTTGCGTGATAAGTTGTAATGCAAACTGGAGCTGATCTTAATTGCGAAATGTTTGGCTTTGAGAAGCCTCAATTATGAATGGGACGCAGCGCTCTATGTGATAGTTGCTTGTTGCTAATGAGGCAACTAATGCACAAGCGGCTCTAATGTCCTCCATATCATGCCGGGCTGCTGGATCTTTTTCAGGAAATCCATCTGCAATGCCCGAGATGGAGATGACCTTTCTACTTCTATTAGAAACAGAATCAAGTGGAGTCTTCTGTTGCTTTATGACCATATCTAATGTTGCCCTTTTTAGAAGCTCACTCTCGTCTTCTTTTGAAATTTCCTTGATAGTACATTGTTTGGTCCCCTAACATTCAATGAATGCAGCCAAGGTGCACAACCAATTCCACGGTATAAACACGAAGCCGAAGTGTAGAAGTTGATGAGCAAGTAGCTGGTCAAGGATAGTTCAGGCTCCTGACAATCGACCAGTGTTTGAACTTGCTGTAACAAAGCACATGGCGCCAACCAAATTTCAAGCGCCCGTTCTTGGGCGTATGGTAAGCAGCATATGCTTGGGCTTGGATAGTAGCTGCATCAATCTTTGGAAAAGCCGAAAGTTTTTCATCTGCCATTGTCGCAGCAATAATTTGCAATCTACTCACGGTATGGATGCCGATTAGATCAGGCCTAACTTTGCTATCCCAGTGAACTGTAAGAGCTCTAGCTGGTTTGAATAGCTCTTAGATGCTGCTAGTGATTGTTTTGCAGTTTTTTTTTTACTGTGGTGTTGGATAGTTGGCCTGTTTAGAGCTAGTTCTTATGGGTTATGTCCAAGGGCCCGTAAAGGTTCAACGAGTAGCATTGCGGTAGTTCTGTCACTCCGGTGCGATTACGCATAGCAGCCAGTTCTGGTGATACAGCAGCTTGGCATCCTCGTTTGACTGGTGGAGTTGCGTCAGTTGCACTTGATGTGCATGAGACCTACCCCATGAGGCCAACCTTCCACCGATTGTGGCTCTGTCTGAGTTATAAGACATGGTTCACACTTGCCAAGCAACCAGTTTGACTTTCTCTAACTGAGATTCGACAAAACTTTTGTTCTAGATTCTCAAGTAGTGCAAAAGCATTCTCATGAGCTTTGGGAAACTGTGCCTAGGTTTTAGCAACAATGAAGACTTCTTTCGATATCTGAGTCTGATTCTGCGTTTTGTTTTATTCTTAAGACCCGTACAGACATAAAAAATTTCATCTAGTTTTTTAATCGAGTAATAACGATGTTTTGGTTGGCATTCTTTCACGATTCCAGAAATATTCATCTCCTGTTTGGTGCAGGTTGACATCAGGCGGATGAGTTTTTTTAGAAAGCTGTGTTTTTGCAAGCAGGAGAGGGTCGGCAATCAATATTCACAAGTTCAAAATTAAGGGGCATGCTAATGTGTAGGTTTTTTCGATAAGTGCTTTTCATAATACTTTAGTGTTGCAGTGGTGGTCATGCAGTAGTATGTTTTATGCGTGTGTACGCGAAGGATGATCGTTCAAGGGTCGTTCTATCCGTGATTCTTTATTTGTGCAGGTTTAATAAGATCGCGGATCATCGGTGCAGAAGCGTCCAGTGCCGATGTCGTGACGTTTTTGGACAGTCATTGCGAGGCCAATGTGGGCTGGCTCGAGCCTTTGCTGGATAGGATTTCGAAGGTATGGAGATGTTTAGTGAATCTCTCGATGGTTGCTTGCCGTGCTTGTGCTCAAATAAGATTTACTTGTTGTAGGAATGAACAGCGATTTTATTTCTTGAAAGCTATGAGGATTTTTCGTGATCTCGTGACCTGGAAATAAACGTAACCCTGCGATTTATATAATTCTTTGAATATGATCTGTATCTGAGCATTAATTTTTCTTCTTTCATCGCTGAGGGGGGTTAATGACCTCGCAACTTTTTGATGCAGTTTTCCTATGCAGCTAAAAAAAAGGAAGAAATAGTTTACATTTAAACTGTCCACATCAGTGATATTTTTTGCTTGTTAGCTGAGGCATGTTTGTTGATTATGCTGATCCTTGCGATGTATATATTCTTTTTTTTTTTTGTAGAACCCGCAAGTTGTTGTGTCGCCCGTGATCGATATCATACATGCGGACTCATTTGCGTACCTACAAGCATCTGCTGAATTGAAGGGAGGTATGTCCTCGAAAGCCGCACCCATCATCTCTTCACATGGCTTGTTGGTATTTGGCACGCCAAGGCAGCCGTGTAATTTATTTTTGGAGTCCTTGCCTCACTGCTTGATCGTAAAGGTTTAAGTTTGCTGGATCGAGCTGACGTGATCACGCAAAAAAAAATTTTTTTCATCATGGAGACGACGTTTTTTTTTCTGAAAAATGCCTGTTGTCTGACTTGCCGGCAGATCAATAAAAGCAACTTTGATGTGCATTGTGTATTTGTACATGTGCTCTAAAGCAAATGTGCTGACGAATTTTGTAAGTGCGCGGGAAGGAGGACCTTGCTTGCCTGCCAGCAGTTGGTGTATTGCTTTGGTACTCCTGATCTAAGTTCCAGCCCAAGTTTACGAGGAATTGAATCTCCCTGATATTACTTGTCAATATTGAAGTAGACATGGCGCTGTTAATTTGTCCATTGTGCTAATTATTTTGACAATTTTTGCTAATTAATTGTATGTACTCTGATTGCTTTCAGTGTTCTAACTTCGCAAGAAGTTTAACCTAACACTAATCACACCTGGAGGTCATTGGTAGGTTGTCCGACTAACAAAAGCTATTGCGATTGTTTCTATGTAACTTCTAGACCTTAATATTAACCTGCCCTATTGAGATTCGCGAAACGCAATTATATGCGCGCACGTACATTCATACGTTACAACTCACGCACACAGACCCACAAGCATGAGTATACACGCTCAAATACTCATGTTCTCGCGAACGGTTTAAGTGTTGGAGAAACAGAGGGACAGATACACTGCAGAGAGACAGAAATGCGAACAGGTCGACAGACCGTCATAATAAACACATACCAGGTGGACGGTCGGATAAAGTACATACAGACAAGCGAAGTTTGGGCAGCCAGATTAACTACAAACAGGGAGACTGGCAGACAGGTAGACGTTGAGAGCGGGGTGAAGGTGTGATAGGCGAACATACTACAAGCGTATGCGTAGATGCATTCGGGCTCGGCTGGAGAATGCTCATGTGTGTAACTCCAGACTTGCTTTTTGAATTGGTTTCGCATAGTGCGAAGCTTCGTGTACACCTCAGCAACGATGAGCCAATAATTACCAATTGTTATTTAAATGGTCCGACTTTGTTTTTTATTTGTTGCGATGTATGGATTGTGCTGTGGCTATTCTTTTTGTACGTAAAGTATGTGTGTGCGTGCTTTCTTGTGGCGATTGTTTATTGTTTTGCGACTCTTAGTTGTTCTGATTTGGTGTTGTAGGGTTCGATTGGAGCTTGCATTTTAAATGGGATGCTCTCTCGCCTGCAGAAGTTGCTGCAAGAAAAGATGATGCGACTCGACCTCTTAGGCAAGTGAACTTAGTATGTTGTATTGCTCTTGTATTGTTCTTATAGGTATACAAATTTTTGTGGGTTTTTGAAACTAGGAACCATGTTGTTAATCGTCATGTCCATGCGTCAGAATGGATGCTTATGTTAGCAGGAAGTTGCTTTTACTTTATCACGAGATTTCATTGATTGCTTTGCACCGGTCATTGATGAATTCCATGCCTGAAGAGAGTCATTTGCGTTTGGCCTTCGAAATCTGTGCGCTTCTTGTGACTAGCCCTTCGTATTTTTTTAAAATCTTTGTCGTGTGGTGCTTTGCAGAACGCCTGTGATCGCGGGAGGATTGTTTAGCATTCGCAAGGATTGGTTTGACAAGCTCGGAAAGTACGATCCGCTCCTGGACATTTGGGGCGGTGAAAATTTCGGTAAGTTCGCTGCTGAAGACGTGCCGTTTCTGATTTGCCGTGGTTTGCACTCCCTTAGAAGTTGTCATGCTTGCTTTACGTCTTACCTGCTTTTGTGAGTGTTTTTGTGTCCCCCGTATCTGTTTGTGCTTGAAGGTCGCTGTATTTGATATTTCTCCTTTTTTATCCGATTTGTTAAGTGCACTGCGGTCATGTGACTGTAGTTTTGCCCACTTAATGAGTTCTTTGGCTCATTGTGTCGCTGCCATGTAGCGGACGAAATGTCGCAGTGGCTGCTTTGGTGGCTCTCGTTGCTGTTGTTGCTGCTTTTGTGGCTGTTAGTTGGAGTTGCCTTTCGAAATCTATATTTGCCTGTTATATTTAGCTTTAGCAGTAGCTGTCTCCATGTTGGTTTGCTTAGAATAATATTGCATGCTTCTATAAGAGGAGGAGGGGGCTATTTTTTTTAGGGCTGGCATTCTGAATAGCAATTTCTTTGAGATTCGTGTGGGAATTATGCGCTTGTTGCTGCTATTGTATCGGCGTTTTGTAGAGCTGTCGTTCAAGGTCTGGATGTGCGGCGGCAGTATGGAGATCATTCCTTGCTCTCGCGTGGGCCACGCCTTTCGTACCCATCACCCCTATACCTTTCCGGACGGCAACGCGGCGACTTACATTAGGCAAGTCCTGTTCATGTGTAGGATTCTTTGAATCGTTGTTGTTTCGCTGTTCCATTGAATGCTTTCTCCCGATTCTGCCGAGTAGTGAAGAGCTCCGAGTGTTATATTGTGGGCTACTTGTTGCTCGAATCTAATCGCGCGCTTTGTTTGCTCGCGTTGGATTATTTATTCGGTTGTCTTTTTTGTTGCGCTTTTTCTGCGATTGTTTGTGGTCTGCAGAATGACGCCTATTCGAAAATATGATTCTGATCTCCGAGCCGCTTGAAAAGTAGTGCTGGTGATTTCCCAAGTCTCTCCGGCACTGGGGTTGTTTGGGTACGATTGCTTTATTTCGGCACCTGCTGCTTGCCTGTGCTTAGAAACACTCGACGCGTTGCTGATGTATGGATGGATGAGTTCAAGACGTATTACTACCAAGCTCGCGTCGGAACTCTGGTTAAAGACCCCATAGGAAGGTAGAGTGTTATCTTGCTTTATGAAATCCTTCCCTGTTAAATGTTCAACAATCTTATTTTTTTAGGGAGGTTTTTTGCTCAGACAAATCCGTTTCATATTTCATGCGGACGCTTCAAATATTTCAAGCCAATAAACGCGCTCCTTTATGCTCGCGTATCGGTTAAACCTGGCGGCCTATGATATTACTTGAGCGTGGAAATTCATAATGATTGTCATTGGATTTTCCAATTACATAACTGTTTACGTAGAACTTACAAAACCTCGGCTTTTCGGCACATGATGGATATTGGTTTGCGAGTTTGTTTTTGTTTGTTGTGCTAAGCAGGTCGTTTCAGTCAATCCGCGTTATATCTCTCATTCAGGGTTGTGTTTCCTTGCCACATTTTTCATGGCTTCCTCTTTGCTGGTAGGGCCATTGGCAAGTATTTTCCGAACCCTATTGTACTTAGAACGGAAGTTCCCCTTCTAGAGATCCCACTCGCAGAGATATCTCCTCGCAAGAGCCTCATTATAATTTAAAAGCTTTCGCAGTAATGAGTTAGATTTGTAAAGTAAGAATGTCTCTCCCACTCCCCAGAGATCTGGCTCACGGAGTTATTTCTTCCTATTGGCCTATTTATAAGCTAGAAGCTTTCACAGTTGCCCCCTCCCCGAGATCCCGCTCACGGAATTATTTTTTCGTATTAGCCTACTTCTTAGAAGCTTTCACTGTAGCCTCTCCCCCGAGATCCTACTTGCGGACTTATTTCTTCGCATTAGCCTATTTGTAAGCTAGAATCTGCTTGTGTAACGACTTAGATACTTAAGGTTAGAAATTTCCCCTCCCGGAGGAGTAACTCTCGAAGGGGTTTCTTCGTATTAGCCAATTTGTGAGCTAAAAGCTTTCAGGTTAACGATCTAGATACTGACAAGGATTTGAAGGGTTTGGTCGTAACCAAAATGTCACAGCGGAGTTGGTTCTTTTTATTTGAAGTATTGTCTTGGAAAAGATCAGATCATGAGGTTCTCTGGTCGCTACGGCGAAAGGAAAAGATTCCGGTAGAGTTTCTGCAAGCAAGAGTTTGCCATGCTTTATGCAGAATTGTAAGCAGTTGCCTCTTGTCTCCTCCGTTGAAGTTGGGTGGGGTTTTAGCTCATGTAATTGTCCCTGTGGATTCCTTTGCGTTCCCAATAAGCAATTTACTTAATAAGAGCGTACGTTGCTTTCCAGATCTTGGCAAACTTCCAGGTCTTCTCCTAGGTCTAAGAAAAAAAAATGTTGTTTCCTTTTTTTTAAAAACCGTTTATTAGTTCCTAGCTAGTTGAATTGTGTACGATGAAGCTTCATTTGCGTAACATTACCGTTAACTGTAGTGGTAGCACTGATATTAATTTTTTTCATTCTCCTGCCGTTCTTGGGCGGCTTGTGATAAGCCATCGGCGCGTAATTGGCTGTTAAAAAGAAGGAAAGCAACTAAGCACCTGCTTAATAAGCAGAAAATCTAGTGACGGTGGGTTGATAATTTTTTTTTTTACCTGTAATTCTTTATTATTATTTTTTTTTTACCGTTAATTCTCATTTTTTTACCAGTAATTCTTTATTTTCGGATTTTTACTCAAGTATCGCTGAGCGGCAAGAGCTTAGAAATCAGCTTCAATGCAAGCCGTTCAAGTGGTACCTAGAAAACGTCTACCCAGAATTAAGGTGCGTCTTTGTTTTATTTTTGGGAATAGATCGTAGTTTTTGTGAGCCCTTTTGGTTTTGTAATAGGTTTGTTTGTTTTGAAGCGCTCAGAGGATTCGCAAGGAATATTGTCTCGTGAAACTATGATCGTTCTCGACCTTTGCTGTTCATTCTTTGACGGCAAGGTTTCCCGGCAGCGTGTCGCTATGTCACTGCTCCAGCGTTGCTAGGAAACGATAACAATTGATATACCAAGAGCATGATATTGAGTAGGCATGTGGAGATGTGTCACGTCTCAATGGTGTTGAGTGAGTCGCAGACCACACCCGCTAAACGCACCTGTGTAAGCGCTTTTTGGAAGGTCGGAAGGTCGTGGAAGACTTAGACAAATCGCGGACCGCTTTGACTTGTTAGCACACGGAGAATGGCATATCGTCTTTTTCATATCCGGTGCTGGGTTTGCCCTGCAGAGACACTTAAATTTCATCGCTGCCCTAGGATTTGCGATAGGCGCATTCAATAAATTTCCTTTATGTAGTGGTGACCTACCTCTGCCTGCCTACTGCCTCTTGCATTCCTGCATTTCTATACGCTAATGGTATTCGAGCTAGGCTTACGAAGCAGGCAAGATTATAAAATACGGCTTATGTCGGCTTTTGACTGTAAGCCTTGGTTAAAAAAAAAGACCCTATTTATATGCTTGATTTCTGTATACTGTTTATGTTCAGGATAGTAGTAGTAGTAGTATATTTCTTTATAATCGGCAGTATAAGTATCAAAATGAAATGCACAAATTTAGCTCGCAAATATAAAGAGCTAACTACACCGAGATATCAAAGCTTCGTTTAATCCAAGACTATGACCTCATCAAACCGAAAACATAAAATAATATTTAAAATATCTGCGTACAAAGAGGTTGTGACTTAAAAGCGGTGTTCGCAAACATTACACAGGCACCAGGATCTTGTGGCGCTGTGCCTAAAGCATCCTGATGTGAGCACAATCTTATGCTTGACTTTGTAATTAGCAGTTCCCTTTTCAATTGCACAGGGTTCCGAGGCCGGACGAGTTGGCGTTTGGCGAGTTGAAGCAAGTGCGCACCCCAGCCACCTGTTTGGACAGTCTGGGTGGTAAGGATGGCGACAGGCCCGTCACTCGCCGATGCCACAGCAAAGGTGGAAACCAGGTTAGTGAGCTAGTTCCGTTTGTACATGCTAGTCTTAGACCGTATTTGAGGGGTTTACACAGGGCGAATCGGTCTTTCGGATTTGCTTGTTATTTTTTGTCTTGCAAGTCTTCGGTATATTGCACCCCACGTGTCGCTTGTCGCCGCAGGATTGGTTCATGACGAAATCCGGACTCATTCGAAGTTCTTCTGGGCTTTGCTTGAAAGCCGTCAATGGGGATCGAGCAGTGTATTTGCGGCCTTGCAATAATCCAGACCCGAACCAGGTGAGCCTTTTCTTAAGTTTTTGCGGTTGTATGAGTGTTGGAGTCTGGGACCCAGTATTACTTGTGCTACGTACGAGTCACGTGGTATCACGAAATAATAAACATGGATTAATTTTGTGACAAGGAACGGATATTTAAAAATCGGTGGAGAAACATGGAAAAAAGTATTTTATATTTTTTAAATTAAGTAAATTCGTACCTAGCCTTAATTAACCGGACTTAATTTGGAACTTCTCTAAGAGGATCTAGTCTGGGCCTCCAATAAAAGCGGCTTGTCGACTCTGAGTTTGCGCATGGTAAGCAATGGCTTAGCGTTGTAACCAAGCTGGCACCGCATGTTAAGTATCTGGTCTCGCGATAGGCTCCTGGGGTCAACAGGAGGGAGCTTTGAAAACCTCTCAAATTCGATTTTCAGGATTTCTATCATATTTAAAACACTTGCGGTCGAGGTGTAGAGTTAATCTCACGTTGCATCGGGTTCTTGGTTCGCGAAGGGCCGTGACGAGAACATGCCGCCCCAGAATAATTCACTTACGGCAGAGGTGTTACATGCGAAATTTTCAGGCGGTCGACCTGCTGTCTGTTTATCTGCCACGTCTTACAATCATGCTTCTGATAATAATAATGATATTGATAATGATAATAATAAATGATAGTAATAAAACAATAATAATAATATTGATAATGCTAATAATAATAATAATAATAATAATAATAATAATAATAATAATAATAATAATAATAATAATAATAATAATATTAATAATAATAATATTAATAATAATAATATTAATAATAATAATCATAATAATAGTAATAATAATAATGATAGTAATAAGTTAATAATAGTAATGATAATAATGCTCATGATATAAATCTAAGAACAATTGTAATAACAAGATTATTGCTGTTATTTTATTTCATTTTTGCGGGCTTGCGGGGAGCTTTCCTTTATGCTATTAGCACTGGAAATTGATGGTTCGCGATCGGTTACGTCACGCTGTATCGAATCTGTGCATTGAAAGCGAGGATGAGAGGAACACTGTTTACCTAACCGCTTGCAGAGAGCACCAGCCCCGGCAGACCTGGAGATTTGCGAATCGTTTCTTCAGCTAACAATGATTTTGTTTTCTAGACCAGAAGATTTTTCTAAGTTATTTGGATTTCAAGTCCTTTTGTATACAGCCAAAATACCTGCAGTTAAACGCTATTTCTTCGGACTGGCAGATTGGGTCGATGATGGTTTGATGGGATTGTTGTTAGACACGACGCTATATTTCGCTTTTTCCCTTTGGTACAGTACGGCGGAGTTTTTCACTTCTATTGTACTTGCGAACTTGCATTAGATGGTAAGCCAGTGGGATTCTGATACTAAAAAAAATTATAGTTAAACTCTGTTCGTGCGTTACTAGAAAACTGAGTAATTTCGTTCGTTTACGAACGATCCAAGTACAGCTTTTGTCGTCAACATCGATTTTTTCCTTTCAAAAGGGCAGTAAGGTCTCTCGGAAAGTTTGTGGAAGTCTTATGCTTAAATGTTTCTTGTTAATTTTTTTTATGCTTTGTGTTTTTTTTTATGCTTTGTGTTTTGGTATCCTTTTTTTTATATCTTTAAAATTGTTAGCTGTGTTTTGCATCACGTCAGCGCGTTTGAAGCCATGCGTTGATGAAATGCCTCGATTCGCGCTAATGTGGACGACGTTTTGGTAAGAGACTCTTCCATGTTCGATCCTAGGTCGCCAAGTTGGTCTTGCCAACTCGAATTGATATAATAGCTAGTTCGTTTAAGCATGATGACATACTTTACAGGTGAATGTAACTTCCTAACGCCGTTCAACCTGGGGTGGTGATGTGTTTGATCTTGGGTTCCGGACTCTAAAGATTGCTTATGTTTTGTTTGGGTATAGGAGAAGGCTTTCTATTTAACGGCGTCTAGTTTTCATATTTAGAGATACAGATAACCTGCTAATGCATAAGCTGTAATTGCTTACCAGTTTATACGCATTTGTAAAATCATAGCTCTATTTTGTGCCTGGCAGTGGCATGCAGATTTTGTAGGAGCTATTTTTATGATTCAAGAATTATTATTACGTGCATCGCTTTATGTTTTTCATCGTTACGCGATGGTACGGTACGTTTTCGAAGAATGCTCGCCAGGTCGCATCGTTTCATAAGCAGCTGCATCTGCATGTTGTTACGTAGTTGACACATGCGCGATGATCACGATTCATTGATTCGTGAGTCGCAAGCCTTACCGGTCCCTGGTTTAAAGACCAAATTTCTAGAAACATCCGGAGACCAACACAATTTAGGCATCGATAAAAAAAATATGTGAAATTCTTGCCGCGTCAACAAATAAAGGAGAAGCGAGTGAAATCGGACGTAGATGTTGCTCCACAGATGGGAAATATTTACAAAACAATACGCGAACTGATGGCAACACCCCGCATCGTCGCGCATGTAAGTACAGTCTGTCCATAGACCCGTCTACATACACTTAATACAATCCTACATGATCTCAAGCAGGTATATACATTGCCTATATACATCGTATTAACAAATGTTATACTAAAAGACACCCGATTTGGAAGCTAGGCAGCGAGTTTGCAGTCCCAACCAATAAGACAAGGAAAAAATCGAGTGCAGTCGAGTATATAGCTTGCACATCGTTCGAAGAATTCGGTGAACGGCAATGAACTGCACGACCCGGAATGATGCTCGTCGCTCAGACAACGTCGCCCAGGTACGCCAAAAAAAATGCCGCTCGCACCCGGCCCACCAAGTCGTATACCAGCACGTTTATACAATTTAGCAATCCATCAAGATCGCGTGCAACACTCCACATAGATACCGTTAATAAAGCATTTAACGTAAAACACTGAAGTCAGTTAGCACCCTAGAACGACTTAGCTTTACAAAAGAACTCGCGCGACAAACGACAGTTTATCCGTCCACGGAAGGCAAAGCATAGGTTGGCGGCATTAGTCCTAGGCACAATGTTCGTCCTAAAGGTTACGCGAGAGTCACTCTAAACATCTGTTGTACATGCTGCTATAATATTACAATATAGTAAGTAAGAAGACATGAACAGTTGCGTTTTGTCGTTCAACGGCAGCTATTCATGAAGGCCTGTTGCCAGATCACCGCATGATTAGGACTGCAGCTGTACGAGACAGAAGTCGGAGAAGAACTCCCAGACATACCCGCGGGCGGAAAACTCTCGTCAGCCACCGATGGTCCACTGCTCTCGCCCTGCGAGCCGGAGGTCTCAGTCGGTCTTCGGCGGCGACGCTGATCGGCGATGGCTATCGGACCACTGTGGGGCAACTGCATGGGTCCAATGCCGTGTCTTCGGAGTTGATCACGAGCGACTTCAGAGCCGATTGGCGACATGTTCAACCTGCCTGGGGAACTGAGCGTAGAGACTTTCCGCGAGCGACTTTTGCTCGAAGGATTTTCCAGAATGACCGTGCTCGCCCTTTCCCGGGATAATTCTGAAATTCGCTGTCGCCGGTCGCGCGAATTTCGCTTGCTGAGCACACTAGTCATTGAACCCCAGCTGTTGAAGAGAGTCATTTCTCCCTCACATACGCAGCAGCAGTATTCCACACGATCACGTTTGTCCTCCGCTCCGCATTAAACAAATCGCAAATGTCACAAGCATGCAGCATTATTAGGCTAAAATCACATGTGATATTTAATCCGAATTCCATGATCTGAGGAGATCCGGTTACTACATCTGGGTGATGACGAGCGCAAGACATCTTGGTTTCACGTGGCAAAGAATTACTCTCAATACCGGGAGCGTTGTCAGCGTCAGCTTTTCCATATGTAGATATATGCATACATATCTGCATACCTATATACCTACATAAACATACATACATATATGCATACATTGATGCAGGCATAAATACATAAATAACTAAATACCTACATACACACATACATGCATACATTATAGGGTTATAGCAAGATCGCCTACCGTTGCGGTTTTATATCATACTACCAAATTATGGAGTCCAGCAGAAGAAGACGAAAACAAGATCCAATCAGAAGGTAATGTTTGGTTTGAAATAAAAGACCCATACCCCATGAAGTTTCAAATAAAACTGAATAAAGCCGATTTGACCGACAGGTATAACCAACGACGCTAAAGATCTGCAGGTCTAGACTACCGGCGGGGTAAAGTCACGCACATGTGCGGTTCTTTACCATAGAGTAAGTCGAAGAGCCTGCATGCCTGGTTACCTTATACCAGCCCCAACACGATAGGCATGCAGACAAAAATTCCTGCGTGAAACCAAATAGATGAGAAGAAGTCAGTGGCGATCAACTAAAGTGCACTTGACCAACCGATTGCTCCTTTACCCCAACCCGGATGTTCAACGCACACTGAGTAGAAAGCATGGATCGCTTTTTTTCTAAAGGTCACAAGAAGCAATCAACACTTTGACAAGTAACACGCGGCTCTACAGCGCTACAATCAATGGCACGCAACAAAATCCAATATCGTAAGGGAACACCGTGCATCTACATACATGCGGGGATTAAAAAAAAAACCTTGGCATGCGTATCCAGCCAAGGCTGTGGCTAAAAGTTTGTTGTGATACAAGATACGTTCATTGAGAGTTCATTTACAAACACTTGGCTTGCGTTGCGCTACGATGGGATCGCAAGCAACCCGCGGGGGGAGACGGACACTTGACAACACGTGAGCGACGCATCGCACCACAACAAATCGGCTGCTGACAAGGCCACGCATCGAAGCGAAAGCTGACTGCCAGTCACATGCTTACAGCGTTAACAGAAGGCTCCATCATGCGGCGACATCACAGCTTAATTTAGGCAACTGCCCTGGTGGTCAATTTTTCCCCCCAAAGAAACCATCTATGTCACTCCAACCGAAAGCTGACGCTCCACGTCAAGCTTTGTACGCTGCTGTAGTGGAATGGCTAAGAATTGAGTCAAGACGCCTGCTTGCAGTTGCAACCGATGCCTGCATGGAGCCCAGGGCGATAGAAACCCAAGATATATATTCTATGCAGAATTACCGGGCTGGCACATCCCCAAGATGTTCGATGTTGCACTGCATTGACAATCTGATGGCTACAGAGGGTCCATATGGGAAATTTAGATTTTTGACAACCTGCTGTATACGGAAATGCGACAAATATCAGGTTGACGGCTAGGACCAATAATAAACCACAAGCATTAATTCGTGTGCTAATTGAAATCCGCTCGCCAAGTCTGAGTAAAAGCGGATAGCACACCAGGAAACAAACGATCTCATGATCTAGATCAGGAAAACTAACAATATATCATGAAAGCAATACGACACTATTCACCGTTGCGGGTACTCCCTGCTATATACCTTCGGGATCACCGCATCGCATTCAGACCATGACAATCATGACAAGAAATCCAAATACACGTTAAAGCACATTCGCAACATGCCAACAGTGCAAAATATTCCAGACTTACGGACTAAACGGCAGAATTACAAATATTCACTTCATTTTGTACACTGAGAAAATTAAGATAGGTCTTAATCACAGTAGCGAAAAAAATATGGCAAGCAAATACAATCCTCAGAGCAAGCCTGTCTTGGCGACGCGGCAACTGATAACAGATATCTACGAAGTCGGTAGCAAAAGCGAGAGTTCCTTCGAGACTCTCGCTTAGTCTCAGCTCTTGTCGCTTCCGGGCTGGCAGCTCTGCCTAATCATTACGTCCAGCTGGTCCTGTAAAAGAGGACACCATTAAGCTAGTTCAAAAACACGTACATAACGGCACTATTATGTTAGTTCAAATACATGTACATAAGGGCACCATTCAGCTAGTTAAAGAAGAAGACTTATTTGTCGAACGACCACAAGGTCTAACAAAAACATTTCAAACTGACAATAAAGTCATTACGTGACAACATACAAGTAACCAATGCAAATCGGGATTCTTAGGCGAGAGCCAAGCTGTATCAATTTGAGTAACGCGCAAGGAAACAAACGCATAGACTAAACCTCACACTGACCAGCCTCACTTCAAACACATCACAAGGCAGACATCTCGTATTTACTGAAACACGCTCGATTACAATTACCGGTAAGTCATTTCTGGGTCATAAGGGATTTCAAGTGCAGTATAATGTTTAGATTTCCTCCCGAAACACGGGGTTTTGGACCGACTTATCGAATGCCCGCCCACTGGGTCACCCGGTTGGCTACCTAGAGCTAATGGAAAGCGAAACAAGCATCAAAACAACCACACTCTCTCCGATGCGACTGACTAGAGCCGGCAAGATTAAAGGTTGTACCAAACGAGGATTTGATAGACTTAAGGAACTCAAGGAACCGATGTCTTGACGATACTCTACTTGCTAAGAAGGGGCCGGATTTCTGCTTGGAAAAGCAAACAAGGAAAAACAACCTCTACTTTCAGCCTACTTCCCCAAAAGTATCCTGCACAACGATGAGAAAAAGCCCAACTCCAATCTTGCTGCTATCCATGCACTAACTCAAACATGTTCTGCTAGGGTGAAAATGCCGTATTATCAACTACTAATGAAACAAGTGCCCGCAGAATAGGAACCGATAGAACAGTCAAAGCCGATCATCTTCAACAGAAGAGAAAATTTTAACGTTAAACGCTAAATTCAACATAATTTAAGCAAAACACCAATTCGTAGCTTCACATGGATTTGATGATGTAGGCGAGGAAAAGGAGCAAATCCTAGGGGAAGTGCAACAATGTTATCGCACGTCATGTACCAGCTCTCAGGTCGCCCTTCCATCGATACGCAGGAAAGGCAAACCAGCAACCGATAGCTGATATCGAGAACTGAATTTCTAGGTACACCTACTAGCACTGCTACTACTAGGTGCTGCTATTACTAGGTACTGCTACCAGCAACCGATAGCTGATATCGAGAACTGAATTTCTAGGTACACCACAAATTTCATCAAAAATTCGTGCAGCACGGAAATGCTGCCAGAATGAAGTAGCAGACCCGACACGTGATAACTTATAGCTGAGGGCAAAGGGCAACTTTGGCTAAGTGCTTCGCGACATCAGCAGCTCAGGGCGGGCAACGGGATTAAACAAATGGAAGTGAACTTTGCCCACAAGGCCAGTATAACCAACAAAACGGATGCATAAAGAAAAAAACAAAGTAGATATCTCTATAAGTCAGTTAACGCGTCTGGAATTTAAAGACTTTCCCGACAGGTCTAACACTTACAAGCTATGAACAGTTGAGCTGGACATTTAAGACAGCACAATCTTTATCGATATTCAGATAATTCGGAAAGGGGGAGGGCAGAGAGCTAGGCCACTTGGGTATCATCCAACTACGGAAGACCTACACAATATGACTTACCCCCAGATTAGAAGGAATAAGATTAAACCCATTTTACCTGCATTTTCTACCGACCAAAACGTAACCACACGAATTATTATCTCAGAAAAGCACACTAAATCAACCCCAACGCGCAATAGGCTTTCCCCACTAATTAATACACTAACTAATAACTAAAAAAAATGGCAAGTCGGTCGCTTGCTTGAACCCGACATTGCCTTGAATCCACGAACAAAATCACCACATCGGGCGCTCAGACTGATGCGCGTGAAACATAAGCCTGCTGAATACGCGCCTTCTGCATCTCCAAGCACACCACCCGTCTACAAGTGAAGCGGGTCTACGAGTACTGGCCTCTGAACCCACAGTCATTACATGCCCCATGATGACCGTCAAAATTCATTAAGAATGACCTGCAAGTCAATACTTTGTGCCTAACAACAAGAACAACAACAACAACAACATTTATTTTTCTCCAGAAACGCCATTCATAAAGACATCAAACACATAAAATAAAAAAAGAAGAATGAACTCGTAGTGACAAGTGAAACGGTAAGTGATATTTCTGAAGACGGAGGCATCCTCTATAGCCTCAGGGCTAATCGGATTGAGAATGCCACCAAAATCTTCGAGTTCGTGTTTACAACTTAAACACACAATGAGACTATGCTCTCATTTAGGGTACAGCTAATGAGAGTATAGTCTATCTAGGTAGCGACTCATACTGATGCTAATTTTATCATCAGTCTGAATCTTTGCTCTGTTTCGACATGGATATATAGCTATGAAGCATGGTGGGGATCAATGGATCAAAACTAGCATTATTGAATAATATGTAATCACCATTTCAACGTTTAGTGCGTAGTTCGGTCTACACAATTCGGAGTGAATACGAAGGAAACGGTCTTGTACAAGATTGCAAAGCATACACAAAGTGAGACCGCGATTCCCAAAACTAAACAAATATGCTGCCTAAGTCAAAATTCAAAAACAATATCCTACCAAGCACACGCAAGCGAGACGACCAACTAGGATAGCCTCCACGCGTCGGTCGGTGGGCAAGCAGGGAATGTGACACATTTTTGTTGCTACCCTGTTTGACGAATCTCCTAAGAGGACCTAACAAGCAACAGCACGACTTCACCGTCTGCTGGGAAGATCTTTACGAAGAGTGTCTCCTGGCTAGAGGGGACAGTGCGATGTCAGTTTCACGATCGTTGGAGGATCCACCAGTCGTCCGAGCCTCGCTTTGAGGGCACATATCGAGCTCTTTAGCCTCTTGAGAGGCTCAACCTACATCAGACGACTGGCCTCATTTGCTGCCACCGAAGATCGATGGAGTGCGCATCCGGAGAAAATTCCAGGCTCTTCACCAACCAACACGCAAGCGAAATGCAGATGCGGTAACTGAAGTACCTAGCGAAAGCATTCGCAACTAAACAGGAAAACGGTTCTTTGGCGGTTCCTCCGGTTTCCGATCATAGGGACAGCCTTTGACCAGACTCTACACACAACGTTGCTTCGGACCGCCCGATTTCCGGCATTGTGTACACAGCATTAGAAAACACAAAACATAGTTTGCTAAGTTCTAAGAAAACTAAAACGACAGTGGTAAGACAAGCAGAGACAAACCTTCCATCCAAGAAGTTCGGCCAGAGCTAGGCAGCCGTCATCGCACGCTCCAAGCCAAGCTACATCCCTGCATTAAAGAAGGCATCCACAAGTTCTGTTTTTACGAAACGCACACACGCGTAAAAAACTGCACTAGCAACAAAAAAATTACGACATGCAAACTGCTCCAAGTCAAAGCGATCACAGCAACATCCTAAAAAAAAGGGCTTCAGTCACGATCTCTTGAAAAACAGTCAGTCCATCAGTCAGACCTTCAGCAATAATGCTTCTATCTCATGCATCGATTACATCGCATGACCTTACTAACGACTTTCAAAATATAACATGATATTCAACGCTAAAATACTTGAAGGATAGAAAAGCACTGAAAGGAACAGAGCGACCCAGAGAATCTAATGCTTCACTACAACAACTATAGAAAGGGGCGCTGTTGCAAAGTAGACCGCAGGTATAGCATGTTGATCATGTTCGAGATCACTGGCCTTCAACATAGCAAAACGGGAGTCTAACGATAAAAGCAAGAACAAGCACCCGCCGATGACGACCAGCACAATAGGACTTTTCGTTCATAAGCGTTATAATAAATAATTCTAGACAAACCTACCTATAACGATTTTCGCTGTCGAAATCGAAGCCACCAAAATAAGAAGCCATCGGCGACTGAAAGGAAAAAGCGACAAAAATTCGCAACTTCAACACCACCCCCATGAGCAAGAGAAGCGAGATCTTCATAATAGGGATGACGATGACAATGCTGCTGATGTTGATGACGATGATAATGAAGATGATGTCGACGATATTGATGATGATGGTGATGGTGATGGTGATGGTGACGATGATGATGATGATGATGATGATGATGATGATGATGATGATGATGATGATGAAGATTTTGAAGATGGTGACTCTAATAATAATAATAACAATAATAATGATGATAACAATAATAATAACAAAAATAATAATAATTATAATGATGATGATGATGATGATGATGATGATGATGATGATGATGATGATGATGATGATGATGATGATGATGA
>QQSS02003461.1:0-20082 GCA_003687565.2 Craspedacusta sowerbii | reverse complement strand
ACATACATACATACATACATACATACATACATACATACATACATACATACATACATACAAACATACATACATACATGTGTGCATGTATGCATGCATGCGGACATAAATGCGTACATACGCACAAACTTCTCGAACTCACCAAGCTTCGCAACTTTGCTAAAGGCTTTCACGACTACCTCGTCTATATTCTTGAACAAGCACAGTTTTAACTCAGTTAAATACACTTCAACTTTGCAGTCCTTTCTAAATTGTCCGTGCTCCACAACCTTGCGCTCTATAGGTCTCTGGCCATCTTTTAGACCATACCATGCCAAAAGCTTTTCCCAACCTTGCTTGTGTAATAGAAAATAGTCAACCTCGTCCATCAAATGCTCTCGCAGCTTGCCCGCGTCTATAAAATAAATGACTAACTTGTAACCAACTCAGAATACTTGACATGCTTAGCTGCAACTCAGAACACAGACGTTTCTCGGTGTCCACAAAGTCATCTGTCGCCTATTATCTCGTCAATCCACCGAGCGAGCAGCAACCCACTTCACGTCGCCGACCGGTAATCTGAGCACACCGCACCGAATACCCAGGAATGTGAGAGCAGCCGGGGCGGCAAAACAATCGCGTAACGATGGCGAGAGCAGCACCGAGCGCAAGAAACCACATAAATGCCCAAGACATGATAAACTCCGCCACGCAGGAGGTAGCAAGTGCGTAAGTGTCAGCGGCTTCACAATATACGTTGATGACACAGCAACGAGATAGTGATACTCATGGTGATAGGCTTCTATAGAGCAATATTAATACCTTAACTTCGCATCAATCGCAATTCCTAAAAGCATAGGAGTTCTGCATCACACAACCCACCAATCAAAGGAGCCTTGAAAGACATGATTACAAACAACAGTTGTCTCGGAAGCACATAGCTATCAATAAAGAACAGCCTATGAAGCATATTCTAACTAGATTTGTACACTCTATAAATGTACTTCCCTGCATTGAAACTAAATATGCCACATACTTACTGTCAAACAAAGGTGAATTGTCTATTGGTCCAGGGTGGAAAGATGCCACTCCCTTGTTCTTACTAAAGATGCTACTTCCAACATATTCCTGCCATTTCTTGAACCATCTTGTCTCAACCAGAAACCTAATCAGCAAAAATAACACAGAGTGCATCAGAGCAATCACTAGCGTATTATATCTACACCTTTTCATGCTGCTTCTGGGCTGCTAGGACTAAGGCTTTCTTCAAACTAAATCTATGCCAAGGACAAATCTCCATTGTGTCATATTGGTGCTATTTGATGAAAAGCAAAAGCTGAGAAAATCCACATCTAGGACACCTATGGAAACCTGTGTGCAAATGTGGAATTTTGAACATGAGCTACATGTCTGATGGAACAAAAAATTGAATAGGACCAACCCAACTCATATTAGAATTTTAATGGGTCTTACTCAAACAATCATTTATTATTAATCAATAAATTATTATACAATCAATAAAAATTATTATTGTCCATTGATAACTGAGACAACGAGAATCCTTTGAGTAAGCCATATAAAGCCTTCAAGTCCTCAATCATTTAAGACTGCTATAATTAGCGAAGTGTTTAATGAATGTTTAGGTGGTAGTGATCAAGAACACTCCAGTAACAACAACAGGAGCAAGAAAATAGCAATACTTTGGAGTTGTTTTTGTTTGAATATTTAGAAGTCTGAATGGCTATGATCAGCACCAGCTTTAAAAGGTGTGAAATAACATCATCAATCAGCATTTAGCAAAAAACGGTTGCGCTATGCCCTAACCATGAATCACCAGCAGTCATTTCCACATTTCTTGCATCGTTGATAATAGCCTTCTGATCATCTAAGCTGGCCTCATTGCCCAAACTATGAGGATATACTTCAGGGACATCAGGAAGGGTATCCACATCCATGTCTTGCAAGACTTCCACTTGCTCATTTTGCAGGCATTTTTCTTTCAACAAGGTCATGTTCCTGCAATAATCAAACCATCACTATTAGCTACATGAAGAAGTGGCACAGAAATACACAGCAAACTGAATTCGTCACTACAAATTGTCGATTTTTATTGTTGCAGGTCATTGAACTTTGAATCATTACCTAAGGCAGACTAGCCACTGTAAAATATGATATTGAACAAGCCACATAAACAGTAAAATTCATGTTTAATTTTTGTTTGCATTCGAAATTTTATAATGCATGAATGCAGAATTCTTTCATGATGCAATAGACTGGGCTATAAGTGAATCCACAGAAGCACCCAACAGAATTTCAGTACCTAATATAAAAAGTCATAACTATTTACAGGACACTCTGTATTGCTCCCATTTCCAACAGAACTGGCACATGAGCTTCATAAAGAAAGTGTGCATATCAGGATAAAGAAGCAGAGTGATCTAAAGGCCTTTTCTTTTGATCAGAGCCTCTGATTATTTGCTATACTTGGTTCACAACTATTGCCGTTAGCATATGCTAATGGCATAGAAAATATGCGATCAATTTGAGCTACAGAAATTAGCAGCAAACTTGCTCGGAAGGAAAATGGCTTATGGCTGTCTCGTTGACAGGTCTATGCTAACATCTGCATGGAAGACGGTTAATTCTATTTTGAGGTTAGATTTGGAAACTTGCACCGGGCACCTATTATAGCAGCATAGCGATTTCAGTAAACTGCGAATGACTATACTAAAGCGATCTAAACTTGAGGATCTCCGCAATATCCTACATGCAGAATGCTGACAAACATTATATGGGAAGTCATTAATTGTATGTTCAACAACCATCCATCGCACGCTGATCATAGCTCTTAAGTTAGGCATTCAAGTCAAATAAGCCTCCCCTGACAATGTGCCGAAGGCGCACGGCCAACGTATTATGTGTTATTATGGTCTCGGTTTTTCATTAATGCAAACTAAAATCGCTGGGACGGGCAATTAAAATGCTAGGCGAATCAGCTAGAAGTCACTCCGTCAATTAAGCAAGTAATGCCCACCCGTAACGGCACGACCTTGGGTGCAAACACGGTATCTGCTGGAAAACCCTGTGTGTGACCGCTCGAGCTTGTTAGACGCATCCATGTTCTAATTTATTTCTGCCTGTTGAAGAGACAATTACAAATTATTTTCTTTTCCTACTCCATCCGCATATTTCAAAAACTGTAACAGAAGCTGTTGAACGATTTTGTGTCTACTGTTTGTAATAGCCATTTCGTAAGCCTAATTGTGGCAAGATTACGTTCTATCAGATTTATCGCAATGTAAGGCTTACTGAGGAGTCAACTGTAGATTTATACCCTCCTTAGGTAGATGTGTGCTTATGATGCAGGCTTATTTACTCCAGATTTATCAAGACTCTTTATAAATGCTCATGAAAATCCGTCTGATTTATTGATTAATACTGACATGCCGTTATAACCAATAATAGTGATCTAACTGTTTAACTTTCTTACTCCTAGGCCCTTGGATCGCGGTGGAAGAGAATGCCTGCTCGCAGGTATAATGCCAAGGAGAAGCAATAGCATACGACCCTTGGTACCTTGTCCTCAGAAAGGGGCCAGAAAACTACACTACAAAAACTTGCATTGAGGTTATTCTAAGAACTTTGATGGTTATTGAAATAACGAAAAACTAGAACCATATCTTCTCACTTTTTGACTTCGAATTATTTATAATGAGTTCCTGACAAGCACGCACATGAAGCAACACGAAAACAAGCAACCACGATTGCAAGCGCCTATTAACATAAACTGGAATGCATGTATAATCAAATGTATATGCATCTTTTCCCCTAAAAACAACTACCATCTAACTAAGCCTAGAACATACCTAGGGCACGCTTTTTTTAAATATATAATTACTAGTTATGGTCAGAAGCAGTGGGGCTATTTGATCTTCTTGTTAATTTTTCCTTCTTCGAACATAATGGGCTTCTATACGCTGCAGCATCATTATCTGGAAAGCAGTGCTAGTAAACGTAAATCCACATGCTTCAAGGTTGCAAGCTACGTTGAACATCAGGAACAAGCGCCCTGTTCACATATTTTGCAAAAAGAACCGACTGGAAATGGTTTAACGGCGCTCCCGCGCAGGTCAACACTTGCGCAGCAACGTCTCCCACCATCGAAGAAAATATCAACCCGCACTTCCTGTAAGTGAATCGTTTACAACTTTGACGCACTCTTCGCCTTCCGAATATGCGAAGAGTTTCCGTGATGTGATGTGATTCTTTTAACTGATTCCGGCGCCTCGAAAATTAACTTGCATGGACTGAAAAAAACTACATATACGTTTTCAATAAGACTGCTCGTTTCTAATAGAAGGCGGCGATACCAGACTATGGTGGTAAGAAGACGACAATGTGCCCCTAACCACGTGAACTCTGAAAGTCTTATCAACATGTGTTGTTCATACATAGTGGCCATAGCCAGGCATACGTGTCGCGAGTGGGCATGGCATGGTTTTTCGAGCGACCACTGCCTCCGTCAGATAGTTGAGCAATGTTGTTGGAAGTGTCTTTGACTGATGCCAAAGAAAAAGGGTTTGGATGCTTATTTACCCGCTAGTACTGCAATGAAGCAATTTTAGGTGTACGGTGACAAACCAAGAAGTTGGCAGTACGTTGCTTGAAAATGAGCAGTAGCCCTAAAATAAAACGGCGCCTTGCAAGCATTGGCAGAAGAACCCTTAACAACTAATACAAGCGCACACATAAACCTCAAGTAAAGCTATATTTAAATACCAGATACCCAACCCGACTAAAAACTTAATGCACAAGCCCTAACCTATTCGACCAGTTGCCAGCCTTGCGGTGCCCAGCACCGGACTTGCATCACTGTGGAAGTGCTGGCATCTATTGACGATTTGTATGCTGTTACATCAACAATTCTTGAAGCGCTGCTGCAAACAGAAGATGTATCATGGAACTCGGTCAGCACTTCTTTTAGTTAGTGTATTGAAACTGAGCTTGCCCACGCTACTCTATGTCTTCTGACGACGAAACAAGTAATCCCCTGCCGCATTCAGTTCGGCAGGGCTGCGAATTTAGAGATAGACACGGTTACGCGTGAATGTATGTGCTTTTGCATATGCGTGCCTCTCCGTCGCTGTACCTTTGCAAGGGTTCGCCACATCCGTTTTAACGGTTTTTATTTTTCGCATTCATCCATTTTGATCGAATAAGAACATTCCCGGCATCAGCCCTTTGATCAGGGCAACATATTTTATAACATATTAGCAGTTAGCTAACAAGGCTTTAAGGTTCTCAAAAGTTCAGAATTTGGGATCCATCAGCAAGCAAACAATTGTGGTCAAGCAGAACATGACTAATTTTCTTGGAAATTAAGGAATTACAATCACTTTCGATCATCCTACGTAAAATTTTTTATTAACAACAGGAAACTAAAAGTAACATATCGCAGACCATCAGCAGGCATGGGCAAAATCAGGTCCAGAACAACGCCAAATTTCCTACGAAACTCATTAATGAAAAAAACGATTTTTTCAAAATACATCCTGCATGCGGATGATAAGACTGGAACTGGGGCTAAGCGATGAGTGCTGCATATACCAAACTTCTTTTCCGACAGTAACTCCTGGGAAATAAAGCCACTTGATCCCAGCAAGAAACACAAAAAGAAAACAAAAACTTAAATTTATCAATACTGTGCCCAGTTATTTTTCTCAGATTACAAAAAGTAACGTATCCAATACAAGTACAAGAAGTCCTTCACAATAATTCATTTGCAACACCAATTATGCAGGCCTTCAAGAATGTTAATTTAACTACTGACATATTTAACCATAACAGCAAAAACAAGGAAGTAAACTAGGTAAAGGTGCAAACTAGGAATGACTCAAACATGGTTTTAATCAGCATCTAGATGACAACTAAATGATCCAGGAGACTGCAAACCACACATTCAGGCAAACACTCCTTAGAAAGATGATATAGAATATCGCATGAAAAACACAGCCAAATTGAAACATGTTCGCCAGAAACATACCACAGAGCATACAAAGCTAAATGAACCGTGACGCTCTATGCTCATAAAAATCAATGAGACCTTTGCTAAAGCTCCACGGAAATATGAGGGAAATTACATAAATCACACCACAAACTGCCACAGGATACAACAAAACCACAGTTCCTCTCAGAAATGGCAGCGCACTATAGCCCAAGAATGTTATATACAAATAGTAAACAAGCGCCACCAACCACACAGAGTTCCCAAAAAATCGTGCAGGAAGACTCATCGGATCTGGAAACAGCATATACAGTAGCTGCACAACATGTAACCATAATAGCAGTGGAAAGAAAGCATTTAAATGAACATCAAATGCATAACCAATCTCCACAAACTCTTTATTGTCTTTGGTGCATGGATAGCGCAGATATCGATTGGCAAATAGAGCTAAAATGCATCCAATCAATAAGCCAACTCCAATGCAGTCCACAAAGACAACCCATAGGAGGAACTTTACAAATTCAAGCAAAGATAGCTTCATTGCCATTGCAAATAAACCAGATGAAACCAGCAACATTCCACTCAATAATACTAAAAATGCAGGGTCATCTCTGGCCCACTGCCTTTTTGTCTCCTGGTGGTAATGAAAGTTGCGGTAAACTTTTTTAGGGGATAAGCAAAGATAAAACATTTGCCAGAGAGCAAACTCAAAGTCCATATGCCGCAACTTAAATATTCTTTTAAGGTATAGGTATTTCCTTTGTAAAGCGATTCGGCAGAGTACACTACTGCCCTCAACTTCAGGCTCATGACTCTTTTTCGGCAACATAATTGCTTAAGTTTTCTCTACTAATTACCTTGCTGCATCTAAGATAACAACTTTCTTTTGACCATAAAAATACCGTACTTGTAGTCTTCTTTATGACCTGACAATTAAGGAAGAAAGTACAATTATTACACATTGTAAATTCGATCAGGAACTCTCTCTGTTTATATTCAAGCACAAGACAATGGTGCTAAAAATCTTAGCAACGCAATTTACATATGCCAAATAGACCAGCGCATAAAAAAACTTACATTAAATAGATGATGGGTCAGGACTGGGTCAACTAGAAACAATAAGCACTTAAAGATAGTGTGGTTGATAAGGGCCTAATAGGGAAAATAATCTGAATTGTACAGAGCCATATCAGGCATTGAAGAAAGTAGCTAGAACAAAATTTTGTGCTATAACCTGACTGTAGAAACTGAAGAAGGTAAAACAAGAAACAGTTTCAAAGAATTTTTTTTTTCATTTTAAAAGTATTTATATTTATTACTTGGTAAGCCAGTTTGCTGACTAAGATTACCATGTTTCAAGGAATGCTTATTAAACTATCAGGCTTGAGGATGTAAAAGCTTGCACTTAAATGGTTAAGTGTAGGCACCCATATACTTCCATAGGCTTTAAGCAGCTGAAGTTAGCTATGAACTGTTTTTTTTTTTCAGTTTCTACAGCACCTACCTTTCCCAGAGGCCTTGAGCCTCCAACATAACCTATAAAGTAAGAATAACGCTAAGATACGAACTTCCCAACTTCAAATGCATAAGTACACATAAAAGTTATGATTCTCTGTCAATTCCGGAATAATCAAGGCCAGATCATATCAGATTAAAGCAATGATAGGGTAGCCCGTATGGGCGAGCAGATGCTCTTAACCACGAATTTATCAAAAACACGACGTTCAAACGAATTTTATGCCTAAAAATTTCTCAAATAATTTCGAATTCTTCCTCATCATCAGAACCTAGGATTCTGAGCGAATCAGCGTCCTACCTACGTCAACCTACGTTAATTATAAGCCACGCAACGGAACTACAGTCCTACAAAGATGGCAGCGCGATCACAACACGGTATCGAGAGAATGCGATAACTTTTCCATTATTTGGGCGAAATGGTTTAGGAATTCGTGGAAATCGAGGAGGAGAAGTAAATGATATATTTGTCGATAATGCTTAGTACTTTCAACAAATATCTTTCCTAAAAATAATAATAACAATTTTTATTCTTCTATTAGAGTGAGGAAAACGCTGGCTTTGTCTCACTCTCGCAGAAAATCGTAATTTTAGCCTTCATAAGGGTCATTTCTTACCCACTCACGAGACACTCTCTAGGAAAAAAAAAAATTCTGGAACCCTTGCCAATTCTTGCTCAATCTTAATCTTTGATTTTAGCATCAGTCAATCATTACGAACAAACCCTTTTAGATATCTTTCTCAAATGATGCTTTGAGTACTTTACCTTTTTGACTTTCTCCTTAGCCCTTTCAAATTAAATTAATTTAAATTAAGTTTTACCTAAAAAGAAACTTACTGAAAATGATTTTGCTTTTCTCACCACATTTTCAACAAACGTCATCCACTTGTTTAAAATAGACTTTGTTTTAACAGTAACACATATCACTCATGAAAATAATAATATATGTGAATAACTTATATATGAATAACATATATATGAATAACTCATGAAAATAAACTCGTCGACGACTGACCATATCTGTCTAACAAGTGGCATACTGCCCAGCCTTTGCTCACTCTTTATCTTTGATTTTAGCATCAGTCAAGGGTCATTTTTTCACTTTTTCATTTTTTCATTTTTTGTGATATTTCCAATTACAAAGTGTCCCAAGCAAGACAGAAGTCAAAATGTCCGAGTGCAAGTGTATTGATGCCATCAGATTTTTTTTGTGTAGTTATCATATTTACTTAATGCGAGCAATTCGATTTTGCCATTTTGAATATATTACGCTCTTCATTTTGAAAAATGATCTGATTTGTTATAGTATCCTTCCCACAAAATAAACAGTCTGTATATTCTTTAAGTGTAATGTGTTCACAACCTTTTTTAATCCCCTTACACCACGGGACTTCCATTGTCAATTTTGCGATTTGAATGCAATTTCAGTCACCGTGCTACGAATTCCGCAATCATCTTGTTTGTTAAGTCACTTTTCATTAGTCCAGTCATCTTTTCGTTTACTCCCATATGCAGTGCTCTTTCATCAACATTTTAATACTCAGACGTATCAATTTTTTTTGGCAAGATCATCGGCAATGTCCTTGCAGAGGTCGTCCGTTTTCATATGGTATATCAGGTAGTCCGTGTCTACGCCACATAACTCAGTTTTGTCGCCATACTTCGATGACATGAAAGTGTAATGGAACTTGTAAATTCGCCAAATTTATATGAAATGGTTACGAAGCTATGAAAGTTAGTGAGTAGACCGGTAAATGTCGCTTTTCGGTAAATAGAGGTGGTGAAACAATCGACGTTTATTCCATCTACTAAAACTTCGAGAAACGGCAGTTTCTGATCTGTCTCGTATTCTACCGTGAAATTGATGTTAGGGTGTCTGCTGTTCAGGTGCGCAAAAAAGGCTCAACAACTGTTTGCACCATTTCATACAAAATTAGCTTGATAGAAACCTTCATCAATCGCGTGTTTAAAATCAATAGTTCCTGGTCTGCGTTCCACACAGATCTAGAAAAAAAAACCACGAGCATATTAGCAAAAAACAATTTCCCGAGAGCCTTATCAGTAGGTGTATAAAATCGTATTTGCTTAATAAGTTTGAGTCCAAAGCTAATTCAAGTGAATAGAATATCGACGTGTGAAAAAGCGCGTTACTACAAACTCCCTTACATAGGTATCTAACTTAACTAAGCAAAAGTACGTAACTTTGTTAGCAGGTATTGCGTAGGCATTGATGTTAAACTTATTTTTGTTTCATTTAAGTCTGGCTTTTACTTTTCTTTAAAGAACCCACTTCCCAAGTGTTTACAATGCGAAGTTATTTATAATTTTTTGGGCTGGCTGTAGTGCCTGCTACAAGGGAGAATCCTTCTGACACCTTAAAACTCGGATTGGTGAGCACTTGGGAAGACATTAGTCCTCGCACATTTTAAAATATTTGCATGTGAGTGATGACTGTATGCGCCAGTGTACTGAACTCGTACAATATCTTCTTACTTATATCTAAAATAGCTCGTCCTAGATAAACAGGTTTGTTCATTATGAGCTTTAATCGTCTAATCTCGCAAGCAATTAAATTCTTGCTGAACCGGTGCTAGACTAAAAATTAAGTTTCGTGACTTTCTTCAAGTAATATTTTTTGTTAGTGGCAAGATTTGGCTCGCAATGGTTTCTAATGTTCTTTAATTTTGCCGGATAGTTTTCATTTAATCGTTGGCCTAATACAAGAATCGGATCTCTTCCGCTTTCTTTTCAATCCGTAATGTAATAATATCTATTGCTATCCTTCTACCCATTCTATGTTAGATATATTCATCTATGGTCCGAAAATCTAACCAATTGCCGAAAGGTTTTGTTAAATAGCCACTTGTGTTGACTGCAGATATGTGCAAACGTTTCTCGACTTCACTGCCATTGGCAACTTTGGGATCATGTTCTGCAAAGTACTTTCGGATTTCATCACACTGTACTTCGGATTGCATACCTTGTGAAAACAACTGTTTTGTCATCCCCCCATTGACCGTTGATACCTATTGTATGCTAGTATTATAGAATCTGGATGTCTTTCAGGTTCAATCACTTTCGTTCTCAAAAAGTGCTAGTTTTCCTTAACATAACGCGCTGGTGTATTGCAATTCCAGTTCCGAACGGTGGCGCTTTTGCTCACTCTTATTTTATAATGTTCGAGAACATGATCATACAAGAAAGTACCGTATAACACTCGGTACAAATTTCTTTTGCTAGAATGGCCTGCGAAATCATATCTTACTCAGTTGATATGTTTGACAGGGTATGAGAGGCGTCTGGGGTGATATTGGAACCTGTGGTGTGCTTGACAGGAGGAAACTTTAGTCGAGCGTAGTCGTTAAAAGCAAGCTC
Organism: Craspedacusta sowerbii; assembly: GCA_003687565.2. Classification (NCBI taxonomy): domain Eukaryota; kingdom Metazoa; phylum Cnidaria; class Hydrozoa; order Limnomedusae; family Olindiidae; genus Craspedacusta; species Craspedacusta sowerbii. The sequence continues at coordinate 9,211 of QQSS02003461.1, read as the reverse complement.
ACAACAAAACCGATTTCTTAGCCCAGCTTGGTAATATGGCACACATTATTACACAGTATTTAAAAATCAGGAGAAACTACAAACTTCGTCTTGAAGCATTCGGCTATGAATTTGTCTTTTTGTTCACCGGTGTTTTCATCCGATGCGCTTATTCTTAGTTCCATGCAGTTTTCCGTACAACTACTGTCTGTGATGATACCAGTACAAATTGCCTACAGCAAGTGGCAAAGGATTAACGTTTTCTCATGCATGTGGCAAATATATATCCTCTTCATAACAATCAAGACCAGGCAAGTCACAAGCAACCAATTGCTCTATTTGTTTTATTTGTTTACGCAAAGTGGAAAACCGGCATATCGGTTCATCTAGGCAGAAGATGAGTTTGGAAGCAACCTGAAGCGGAGAGCAGAAATTTAACAAAATTATTTAAACAAAGGTGGAACACAATGCAGAGTCTTGGGGAACGCAATTGGTGTCAGGAAAAATATTGATGACTATTTTATTTAACACTGCATATTGACTACCGACAATCATATAAATCCTGAACCATGAGATACTAGTTGCAGAGATTCCAAATCAAGGCAAAGTGTTTCATAAGACGATATAATTGTCAGTGCCAAAAGCCTTTTAACAATTTCAAGGAGATATCTACCGGTGTATCGCGTAAGCTTTATTGCTTTATTGACGTTGCCAGGCAACTCTATGATCTCAATTCAACAGCGCGATGTTTTCTAAACCCAACCTTCTTTGGATGAGTTTTTTCCCTGTTAATTCCATATACGTCATATACGTATAAACGTTAGGGTAGAGAATCCTTTACAAGATTGTAGAGGAAAATAATTGAGATGGGTTTTTAATTAGTAATATCATAAGATTCATCATAGTTCAGAATCGGAATTACTTCATTTGTAATTTGCATGTCCTTGGGGAACTTCCACTGCTCTAAGGATGAGGAAAATATGATACATAGGTGGAAGAAATTCATGAGAAAGATCTATAGCCACATCTGAACTATTGTTGTAACCTGGGATTTAAGTAACTTAAGACCCTCTTTGACCTATTACATATCCTTGCTTGGAATAACTTCAAGATCAAATTTATGGACCACGAATTTCATTTATTCATCAAATTGAGCTCATTAGCAGAGTTCCCGTTAGTTAGATTTTTGACTGTGTCAGCATATCATGTGTTAAGCGTCACAGCAAATTCACTGAATGAATTCCCCTACCATTGTGATATACCTGTGATGGTGAGGAATAACTGTTAACTTTGCTCTTGCCAATTAGTTTTATCATAACGGACCAAACTTTTTGGATATCATTTTCAAATGATGCTTTAAGTAGTTTACATTTTTTACTTTCTCCTTAGCCTTTTCAAATTAAATTAATTTAAATTAAGTTTTACCTAAAAAGAAACTTACTGAAAATGATTTTGCTCTTCTCACCGCATTTTCAACAAACTTATTTTCATCCACTTGTTCAAAATAGACTTTGTTTTAACAGTAACACATATCACCATGAATAAGTTATGTAAACAAACTCATCGACAAAGGAACAATAAGACTGACCAATATCTGTCTAACTAGTGACATTGCGCCCATTCATACTGCCCAGCCTTTATTTTATCAACAACAATTTTTCACTTACTTTTTTGAAAATACTGGGAAGAGGGCGGTCATCGACGATTAAGCAAAGAAAAAGATGGCCACTTACTTGTGTGATTGCAAGAACAACTTTACACGCTAATTTCTGCTCAGTTCATACTTCTATGTCGTATTCATATTGCAAGGTATCACCGCATGACAAGCCGGATTCGTCGGCGCGAATAAACATTCGCTCCTTAATAAACATTTCCCGTAATATTTCCATTAAAAAAACTTAGCTTGGTTTATAGCTGTGACGCTAAAAAGCGCGTCATAAGTCCAGAGAAAGAAAATCAATTATCCTTGCACCTGTAGCAGTTTTACTGCCTACTTTAAACGTATTCAGGTTCAATAGCATAACTTATACATCCCTAATTCGTTAGAATATAGATATTATAATATAGTCTCCTTCCTAAGTATGCTCAGGCATTGAGCGCGGTCTTGTACTACGTCTCAGACGATACTGAATGACCTCCTTGACTATTTTCCGGAGCCGAGCATGGTTTTCGAGTGTTTTTTTATCAGAGTTTATGGAACAGCCAAATTTCTTCAGAACCATAGCTAAATAATCAGCAGACTCTAAGCGAGGCAGTGTTTGTGACGTAGATATACCTTGCGGAGCACTTTTTGAGACTTTAACCTGGTTGCAGCATAAAATCGGATTTCTTTGTTGCGATTTTGCTGAAGAATAATGACGCTTGGGATAGTTCACAATAATAATGAATCACAACCAGCTTGCCGATGGCTAAGGTCAGAGCTCACCAATTTTCCCAATCGCAAAGCAGAGCAGGGATGACTCCCGAGACAAAAATCTCCTTGTTTAAAGCGATAGGGAAATAAAACGACTTGGAAATACGACCATCGGGTGGTTCGAAGTAAGGGTTCCGCGTCTCGAAAATTTTTGAGTTTGGTCCGTCTCGAAACAAACGAGAAGTTTCGAGACGAAAAGATCATCGGTTTTGATTCAAACGAGAGAGAAATTTCTCAAAAGTTCTCGAAATTTCTCGTTTCAAGCGAGAATGAGTTTTGAGATGCAGACTTTTAGTTCGAAGGCAAGACATACGGAACACATCCAGCTTGCCAATGACTGAGGTCAGAGCTCACTACTTTTCACAACCGCAGAGTAGAACAGGGATGTCTCCTGACTTAAAAATGCGCTTGTTTAAGGTGGTAAGGAGACTTGGAAAGACGAGGAACTAGATGATGAAACACCATCGCTTTGCATATCCGAAATGCGTCGTTATGACGTTGCTTTGCAGCAGGCGCTAATGATATAGCCAGGGTAACATAAAACATCCACCAATTCCAAGATGCCAAATTTGACTTTTTTTGATTGTATTAACCGGGACCCAGTCAAGAACAAGGTTGAAGAGCTAAAGGAGAAGGGTATAACCTTGTCGTACTCCATTGACTGAAAAATAGTTCGAGAGGCTATCCTGTGTCCAGATTCCGAGTTCGAGTATAGACTTGTAAGTATAAATACATGATGTTTGAGAAAGCTACACTTCTCCAAGATCTGCCCCATACAGTCATGTTGCACGCTATTTAAGGAGATGGCGAAGCGGACAAAGCAGAAGACGCTTGGCATTCTGTAGCGAATACGCCACGCAAGAACTTGACACAGTACAAAACTTTGACATAATGTAGCCTCTTCCCTTTCTGAATCCCACTCATTCGTGGTTCATAAAAAAAAATTCTGAATCTTAGTCCCGATTATCGAATTCAGAAATTTAGCAGTGATCGAGAAAAAGCTTTATTTACGGTAGTTGGCGCGCACCAACCTTTAATGAATACCAAACAAATTAAAGAATTTCATTTGAGAATATATTTTGAAATAAAGAAGTAAAAGAAAGATGTAGCACCTTCAACTAGTCTGTACACCCGTCACCCCGATTTGATTGACGGCGATGAAGTTTACTTACAAGAAATATAGAACCATCTCTTGGAACGCTTGCTCCTTATGTTGCATTTTCCGGATTTCGGGAGTCATTTTCAACGATTCCAAAAGTGCTCCATTACTCACTGCATTGCTTCTTTCCAGAGACCATCCAAATAAAACTCGGTCGTCGCAGTTCCACATTCATATCGTAATTTTCTCCCTTTCATGAAATTTGACGGAGTTGAAGTGCTTAACTCTTTGTAGGTTCGCCTCGATTGAACTTTGTTCGCAGGTTTGTCCTTGTTGCCTGAACCGGCTGCTCAAAGATACTGCTATGTGATGGTGACTGCTCAAGGTCACAAGGATTGTTCGATGATGCCTTCAAGCATGCCTTGGAGGATGCCATTCGACCTGAGTATAGTATTCGACATAAGAAGTTGAAGAAGACTAATATTTGACTTATTGTGAGATGATCAGGTGCTTTCTAAATGATAATTTTGAAAAACGAAATGAATTAGGAGGTCGCAGTTTGCTCATACGGTAAGCAAAGACTAGAAAGGTACAGCAAGTGTGCTCAGGAAAAAACTAAAAACTTAAGTCGAAACGTGGGTCTTTTAGCAACTCGACCTGACAAAGGAAATTCTTTGTTTAAATTGAATCGCTATGAGCATATTCCGAGGATGGATGTATTCCAGCGGACAAAAGAAAATTTATTTTCCTTTTATCCAAAGTCAACGCCTATGAAAAATCGATCAACTAAACGACTACGGCCTAGCGAGATGCTACCTTGAAGAAAGCTGGTTCAGACCCAACGGCAAGGCAAGAAAAATTCCTCCGGTCATGGAAGAATGTGAATTTTGTTGGTTACGTGTCCTATAAGCGATTTTTTTTTTATCAAGCACGCATGCCAGTTTAGTACAAATTTCGTATTTCATGCATTAATTCATTTACTGCAGCATCTTTCTATCGCCTTCTTAAACCTCCGCGCTCTGCGTCTGATTATCTGTTTGAATTTTCTTTTTATATCACATGATTCAAAATCACACACCTAAGGCCAATTTTACTATCACAATTAAGTAAGTAAGGCATGTTTCAGACAAACTTACCGTTTTTAGGATTTTTTTAAATTGGCTCACAACCCTTTCCTTACGGGCCACTATTGACATTGCTGTTTGCAATATTCCGTAAAGTGACACTGCTTTTCAAATTAGCAAACAACAACTGACCGTCTTCACTTGTAGACAGCCTTTCTTACGTAAATGTATCAGGGCGCATGGATGGGTAAAAAGCAATATTTAAGGTCCATGGCTTTTTGGCGTTATGTTGATGATATACTTTAAAAACAAATACTCATTTCATGTAAAACGTACAGGTTTAAACATGACAAAGGACATGATGTGACATCCTCATGAAGGGCTAACTGATTATACCTTGATTGATATGTTTCTTTGATTAGTAATTTTAATTTTTTTTCTCGCTCTTTAATCTTAACAGCCTCGAACTTCGAGTGGTGATTAAAGCAATAATAAGCCTGTTAACGGTTGTTGGTTTCTTGGGGACCATTTCTAAACCAACTTCCAAACCAAATTGTACACTGAAGATGTACGATATACAGATTTGAAGTTCAACTTCGATTGGAGCAAGCCTAGACGGTGGAAAGGGGTACGATTGTCAGATTTAAAGTTTAGCTTTGATTGGAGCAGGTATAGATGGTGGAAAGGAATACGACTTTCCCATTTGAAGTTCAGCTTTGATAGGAGCAGGTATGTTCTCTGTCAAGTATGTACTTGCGGATCCACAGCCGTAGAAGTAACGACAGAAGAAACGACGGGGGGATGGTGCAGTCTGATATTATAGTTGGCCACGTGCTTTATGAGTACTACAAATCTTCGCTATGTCTAGGGTTTACACAATAGGCGGTCTTCTGTCATATATAGATGATTCGACAAACCTCCGGCGGCCAAGGGTTGCTTGCCATCTTAACTTGACTGATTTCAAAATACTTGTGCTCATGTGATATCAGCCTCACTGTGCGGTATTCGGTGCTCTGGGCCACACCAAACTTTCATTTATAAAAGATTCGGCAAAACCTCCGCAGGCCAAGGAGTGGCCAGCACCTCGGAATCTCTCCATGTCACCGGATTTCTGGCCATCGGTCACGAGCTGGACTGGAAATACTCCGATCTACAGGTGCCTCCGTAGAATCTCTGTCCTCTCTCTCTCTCTCTCTGACGATGGGTTCAACAATGGAAGCTATCATAACAACAATGAGAACCACAACAGAAACCACAAGAACAACAATTACAGACAGTAACAAATATCAAAAAATAATATTCGTACATAAACGCCATGTAAAGGAAAAATGAAGTCCGTATTGAGACTCTAAGAAAAAGGTGCAAAAGTGGAATACCTACAGATCCTGAAACGGACAAGTGGACTACGCTCTTGAATACTGCATGTTGCTTTTGCTATTGGTAGGAGCTTATATTTGAACCGGTAACAGCAGCCAGTCTACGACAAGCAGCATGCTCTGTTTGAAATAGCTGTAGACATTAATTTAGCGAAAGTAGTTAAACCGCTTTGCAACTCGGACACGACGAAAGGAAAGCCACATAACTGTTATAGTAGACTGTTGCTATTGCAGACTATTGTTGCTGCAGACTCACGCATTTTGGAAGCACACTGGTACAAAATCTGTACAAGGCCCGCCAAATTCGATAAAAGAACTGTGCGTAAACAGCAATAATTTTATCGCTTTTAGAAAGAACCCCAACTTGTGAGGCACATGCTAACACGGAGTTGTAGAAATTAGGACTACGGACAACACGAACTCGATAACAGACCGTGATAAAAATACCTGTAACACACTCACACGCCCATCATAAGCAGGGATTCACGCATATACATTTGTACAACCTTACCATGCAATAAAAGCCCTTGTCGAAAGCATCACTCATTTTAGCAAGTCACCAAGGAGATTTGGCGTTCTACAATAAGAACTACGTAGCCGAATCGCTTAATCCCAGTTTTGTCTTGGATCTTGCCTGTTCCGAGAGTGGACCCTGCCGGCAGTCCACGTTGAATGGGGAGAGGCCTCCTTAACGACTGATGGAGGCAGGATCGGGCTGTTGAGTTCTTTGAAGCAAACTAGACTCACAGACTAAAGCCAGGTTGCAGGCTGGAATACGTCAAGGCCAAGCCGGCGCTCTTTCGGGAATTTGCATTTTCTTAATGGGCGTCCTCTAATATAGTTGGTTCGCTTACAAAGATTATCCTGAATTGCGTCCGACAGTTGCCTTACAAAATTTATAAAAATTCATGCGCTATAACAGATTTCATAGTTTGCATTGTGTAATACATCTTCTCTAGTGCTTGGTCGTTTGCATTCCATCCTCAAATTACGACTCACTGATTAGAAAAGTAGGTATGCTCATATGCTGGACTGATCCATCGTCATCCAGTTGATCGAAGTTTGGAGTATTCTCGAGTAGATGGGTAGGGACAATGTCAGTGGAATGTAGCAACAACCCTGGGTTTAGTGCACGATGCAGAAAGCAGAAAAAATTAAAAATGAATTTTATTAAATACACCAACTAAGATGAACACCAACCTTGACACCATTTAGTAATGAAGACTTGCGACAAATCACAGACAGAGTTTAAGAAATATTAATTGAGCTGGACTGCATCACATACGTGTCATTTCTCACCTGGGATGCTACCTGATGAAATCAAGATGATTTAGTAACCTGCCTACTGCACTTTCTCAAACTCTATTCTCCTGGATGTAGTAAAGGAAGTCCATGAAAGGGCAAAGGGACGGGGAGACACACTACATTAGGATTTTTCGTACCTCGGAATTGGTACCATGGTACCAAAGTATTTAGAGGTCTATTTGGTATTACATTTACTTTACATTTAGAAATAGCAGATACGTCAGACTTCTTTTAAAATTATGATGCTGGGTGTGGCAAAGAGGTGTGCACTCTTATGTTTCAGTTTCCTGAAGTACAAGTATCTGTTGAGCATGAATATGGCTATCCATCAAACAATTAAAAACAAAACTGGACTGCATAAAAGCGATGTATTTTAATCAAACTTATTGCTTTAAATACAATCTCCGAAAACGTTAACAATAATTATATACAACAAGATCAGGTTTTTGAAAACGAGGCTATATCTACAGCTATCCCTAAACCTACTCTTTGAGAGCGGTACAAGATTGAAACCTTCAAGAAGCTATATGCCAACACAGCAGTAGCGTAAGTCATTAAGCGAAGGCAGAATTCGGATTCTAACAAAGTATTGGCATAATTAGAACCACGTGCTTAATTACGGCGAACTTGGAAAGTGGCTAGGATGCCGTCCGCAGGGCGTCTGACTGACTAAGTCATGTCCTAATCTGATTTTACAGCGTCTGTTGCTGATCGCTATCGTTCAGCGACTACAGCGGTTAGATAGCAATCCCTGCCGATACTGTTGCCATTGTTCCATTGCGCTTTAAATGAATAGGGCTTCATGCTACGCGCACGTCTCACATCTTCGATCAGAAATTCTTGTACCCAGAATTCAACCTTCAGCCCGTGGATATCCTAGCTGTGGATATTTTTAGGCGTATGTGGTTCGTCAATGCGAGTCAGGATTGCCGTGTTGCTTAAGTTTCGGCACTTTTACTTTCGCACTCGCATGACCTTTGGTTTAACTCGTATCCATCCCTGCACGGTATCTCTGGACAGACGCACTTGCAGCTCTCCCGGTCACGCACCTTAATGCTGCGACCGCACGATTTGCCCTTTCGACATTCACAAGCGCAGTCTTCCCAGCTCCACTGGTGCCTGCGACTACAGGGAAGCTCCTCCAAGCACTTGCAGCAAAGTTCAGAATCTCGGCTGTAGTTCGTGGGGCAATAATTATTGCACGAACACTTGCACAGATGTGGCTCCCAGATCTGAAACCTGTTGCAGGTACGTTCGTCGGCATCGCACTTGCAGGAGCAGACCGTGTGGTTTACGAAGGAGGCTCGGGCTATCTTAGGTTCTAAGGAAACCGAGTTCTCGTTCATCGAAGTGCTTCCCCAGTTGACGTGAACAACACCAATATCCAATGCTTGCACGGCTGAAAATGGAAAAAAACGTATATGCTTAACTCCCGCACTACGTTCGTAAACAAAAGTTCATCGAAAAGCCAGAAGGTGCTTTCAAATTTTAGGTTTACCCAGTATGAATTTCTTAATTAAAGCCAGAAGGTGCTTTCAAATTTGAGCCTCACCCAAATATTGTACAGCGGATGTGGAAATTATCTAAAGCATTAAATTTGACTCAGACAACATAAAAGCCTGCTTCTTAAAGGTCAAACAACGCTTATGCGGTCGAGTCGCGAGGTAACTAACACTTGTACCTGCTGGTTGACAGGTCGACGAAAATGGATTGGCATTGCAGCTTCCACCGCACCGATAAAGAGTGACGTAGTAGGGAAAATGGAACGAGTTTGGATCTGAAGGTTGAGGTACCTCCATAACCACAGGTCGAGGCCTGCATTCTTCGTTCTCCAGAGTCAAGATATGTCCTTTAAAAAATACACAAACAAAGGCATTAGAAACAAAAAAAGATTTCTTGCAAAACATCTTGCGACAAAAGGACGGTACGATTATGGATCACCTACCATCTATGTCCACTTATATATATATATATA
>QQSS02003350.1:0-20083 GCA_003687565.2 Craspedacusta sowerbii | reverse complement strand
TGTGTGTGTGTGTGTGTGTGTGTGTGTGTGTGTGTGTGTGTGTGTGTTTGTGTGTGTGTGTGTGTGTGTGTGTGTGTATGTGTTAGTGTGTTATGCCGGTTAACGTGGCGAATAAACATAGCTAGGTCGTTATCGTCGTCATCCTCATTTATACAGATATTAAACAGTTTAGATAATTCGGTATTTACTCGTTGTGCTGTTTTGCAGTTGCATACATGCGTGTAATTTGCAAGGAATTAGATTTGTTCTTTCACTTCAAAGAAACTGCTTGATGATGAAGAACTGGACTTGCTGGAAGGTGCGACTGAAGAGGAACTCATAGAAATTGCAGGTAAGAGTGTGAAATCTTTCATCAAATTTATAGATATGATCGTTTTTCAATTGACTTGCTTTGTTTTATGTTGTATGTTAAAGTTTCGATTAATTTGTTTGGCTCCCGGCTCCCCCTCCCACGCACACATACACACGCACACGCACATACACGCACCCCTCTTCCCAGTTGTCCTGGCGCTGTAGTTTAAAAATCCTCCGCTAGCATCTCCATGATTTCTCGCTGTTTCCGAGGACAAGTTCTATTATACCCACCTGGACTATGTAACAACTAAGGATTTCGGGAACGAAATGGAGAATGGGAGAACGTTTTAGCTGGTATGTTGGCAAAATATTTGCGTTTAAATTGTTGCTTGCTGTCAGTTCCTCGCAGAAAGTTAAAAGAAATTGTTCTCAAGTAATGAGATTGATATCTTAGTTGGAATGCTACCTTGAATTACGAAATTTGTATCGCGAGGCTTATTTAGTTATTTATGTTTATTATTTGCTTACATTTTTAAAGGGAGTGGGAGAGGGCTCACACGTTCTGGTGAAATATGAGGCTGTGAGTTATGACGAAGATTTTAAGTAAAAATGAAATTAAAAAAAAATGGCTTGAGAATTGCGCGTATCGCCAACTCTTATGGTTGCACCAAGCCATGTCCGTGGATTTATTAAAGATTTGTATTTATTTCTTGCAATCTATTAGACTTAATGTTGTTGTTGAGAGCCATTTTAAATCCTCTGCAAAGTGTCCATTAAAAAAAAAAATTAAATTCATTGCGAAAATGCATGTGTAGGTATTTGACCTTGGTTCATCGCTGGGTGTTGCAAAAATGTTTAGTCCTATTAAGTAATCCTTTTGACTCGTAGCCGTTGTGTAAGTGGTCACACTATCGAAACGAAACGTATCTGTTCATAATTTGGATAAATTGGGTAAGGTAGGCCCTCGCTTTGAATTGTCTTCCGAAAAATGCTTCTAACCACCCTCGCAACCGGTATACGTGACACGGAGTAAATATTTATATAAGTATTCTAAAACTATCCCAAGCATGTCTGACGCAGTCCTTCATATATATCTGCAGCTTGAAAAGGACATGCTTACTGTTGCTTTTTAAGTTCTATGGACGTAGATTATCTTGATGATCTTGTTAATAAGATGCGCCTTTCTACAGGATAAGATGGATAATATGGGTGATACTGTTAGCTAGTCACAGAATAGCAGCTCGCTGTCTTGTTTGCAGTGGTCAAGATGTTTTGCAAGCGAGTCGAGAGTGAGATCTTTTATGGATGCTTCTTTCTTGATTCGAGAGTGATGGCTAGAAACTTGGAATTTAGCTTTTTGGTTGTTTGGTATTTATATTTTCCTAGGCCGTAGATTTCTATATCATGGAGGCAGATTTGATTGTTGAAAATTAGGGCTTCGCCCTAACGCAGCTTACACTCGTCTTAATAGTATATGTGCATTCATCTCCAGGTGTTGCTATGTGATCTATCTTCAATCGGAAAGGTCTATCTGCCCTAACTGCGTCTTGCATTCGTTGTTTCAAACCTTCAAAACTCGTTCTGTTTCAACATTCTTCGGGTTTCCAAAGGAATTCTTTGATAATTTATTGATAAGCGTCTTTCCAAATTGTTAGCTAGTATAAATATATAACATATAATATTGTATATGTATATATATAATGTATTTAAACAATAGTAACGATAATAATATGATATATGCAAAGTCTTTAAGCTATTTTTTTGAATACTGTTCGAATAGTTGTGGTCTAACGGAAGATTTGAGGTTTGCTTGCGGGTGGAATGGACATAGAGTGTCCAAGTTTCACCGTGCTGCTTCGATGATCAGAGATGTTTGGGGATACTTCAGATCAGTGAACTTTCTGAGACATGAAGGCAGTGAATCTCATTGAACTCCATTCCGTCTTGTGTTTATGTTGCGGAGTTTCCGTGAAGCTTTGCTCACGTAATTCAATATGGAGGATTTGATTGCCAGGTTCGAGAAAAAGGACCAAGTCAATTTTAAGACGTTCGTTTCCCGGGGCAGAGCGAGTTCGCATGTAGAGGTAGCAGTCGACATTGCTCGCCCTGCTATCGCGAGTCACTCCGATGCAAAAAACTTGAATACATCCGTCGATGTATCGTATAGGCCTGTGAACGAGTCCGCGCGCCATTCAATGGCACTACGACCACTTCACGTTCGTAAAAATTCGACCAATTCTTACAAGTTAGACATTCATAATGGCGGCAGATCTAGCCGGAAGCAAAGTTTAAGCGGACTACCGCCTGAACCGGAAGCGGGTACGCTGTCGTTTGATGTGCGAGCCGGGAGCGCGAAGCAAGAAGATTCGCTCAGGGGCGACGTCATTTCTTTGCGAAAAGATCCTGAAAACCCCGACAAATCGAACACGCGTTCTTCTTCAAAATATTCATCCCATGCTGTAGTGCTTTCACGGTCGGAATCCCCTAGCAGAATAGAAATTGGGAATTGTAGAAAACAAGGGATTCTTTGCGAGAACGCGGACCTTGATGCAAAGGAGGCTAAGTGCATATTTAGCGATGCTCTGGAACTAGAGATGCCGCGACTTAAGGGATCCGTAGTATCAAGTTTGATCTCAAGCCGAGTGGACTATCGCGAAGCTAAGATTACGACTTCTGCGAAAGACACAGTTGGTAGTACAGCCTTACCTGCGGGATTTATAAAAAACGCAGATTTCCATATTCAGCGGCCGAAGCCTAGCTACGATTTGAGCGATGAAAAGTTGCGAGCTTTCAAAGGTATTGAGAAGTCCATTTTGTTTCATACGCCTGGAGTCCCTAGAAAACATACTCCAAGTGTCGTAAAGGAAGCCACTACTGGAGAAAGTGAACGAAGTACATTCTATGTATCAATCCCAACCTCTAATGTCTCGAATCAATCGGACACTGAGAAAGAAAGCGGCTGGCTGGCGGGTGCTGAGAAAGTAGAGAATGATGGAGAACGCGCTTTGTTAGTTTCTGAGGGTTGTTTTGGTGAAAGTATTGTGACTGTAAGTGCCCATGGTGACAGTTGTCTCGAGGTTCAATCAGAGCCGGTAAAGGTCGTTTCTGCCTGCCATGTTGAAAATTCCCATAGCTTCATCGATGACCCGTTGGAAATTGGTGATCTCTCTAGTCATGTGTACCCGCGTTTAGACAAAAATTTACGAAATACCGACGAAGGCAAGATCAGAGAAACGGAAAACTCTGATAGTATGACCAGCTTTGTGTCATCTGCAAGTGCAGCTAAGCTTGGTGGCTTGGCATCCACTCGCTTAAACGCCTTCGGTAAGCTTGGTGGCGAGTCGTTGAACTCCGAGGAGAAAGAAAGTGAGAATGGTCTGCTAACCCGAATGATCAACTGCACCGATGTAAAAGACTCCAAGAGTATCTATCAGGAGAATGCAATAAACCCAGATGTTATTATCGCGGATGTGCGTGGTGATAGTTTGCTGGGTGCGCCTGGCTCGTCGCCGGATAGTTTGATTGATGCAGCTGGTTCTTCACTAGCGAAATCGTCTGGTGCAAAGCCAGTCCCTGCGATAAATCATGCTAAACCAACGTCATATTCTTCTTGTCTCTATCAAATCGCATCGCAGAATAAGAAACAAGTGTCTTCTTGCGCTTATATGTCGCCAAGGTCCGACCAAAAACGAACCAGCGAGCAAGCAAGTTCCGGGCCATCTTCAAGCCCATGCGAAATATCGGAAATTAAAGATTTTTCCCACCGACTGACCGCCTTAAGGAGCTTTGAGGCAGAGGCTTTGCCTCAAGAGGGCGTAGACCTTGGCTTAGCACCCACCTATCAGCCATCATGCGGTCAAAAGGTTTCACAAGTTAGTCCAAGGTCTTCTTTTGCAACGAGCTTAGAGATTGATGCACTCGAGCGAGAAGCGACGCATTCGCATCAAGTGACCGATCTATTCCTAGGCTCGAACTCTGAATGCACGAGCGATGCTAATGGTGCTGACATCGCTGAGGGACTTACTTATGCGAAGACTGCGGGCGTTGGCTGCGCCAGCTTTGATCCTGATGTCAGTACGTGCAGCTCAGCTAATACCGGCGATAAATCCGGCCTTAGTTGCTCAGCTCTGAATTCTAATGCAAAAACGTGCGCAGTACAGCCAGTGACTGATTCTGAAACGCCAGAATGTAGTGCTAACGTAATTCAATTAGACGCGCGCAGAGAGAGTACGATAGCGAGCTGTGTTCGACGGGGCGCGGGAACGGAAGTTCTTGGCAGTTTATGGATTGCGGCTGTGGCCTTGTCGGAAAAAAACAAGCATTTAGATGTTGATCAGACTTCGGGAAGCAATTTTCCCGTTATGCAGGTGACAGCAAGTTGCAACACATTGCCAGGTGTGTTTGCCCACGAACAGTCCATGTTATTGGAGGAGTTTGCATTGTCAGACGAGGCTAAGACTAGTCTCCAATGCTCTTCTGAACAAAGTAAGTTCGCTGTTGCGGAGCATGGTAATGAAGCCGCCATGCAGGAGCTTGAATCCTTGCCGAAGTTGCCAACACGCGAGAGAGAGCGGATAGCATCTGCGCGGACCCCAGGTGTGGGTGCTTTGTCCGTATCTGGTAACTTGACCGCGATTCCTAAAGTTCACCAGAAAGACTTAAATGTCGATGACATCATTGCTAAGCTTGTTACGGGTTCCGTTGGGCCACGGAATACGAAAGCTTTACAAGTCAAAGAACTAGCGCCAAACTCGACAGCCGGGCCCTCTGTAGGCGCTTATGCTGCCAGCGTTGAGTTGACACAGAATTTGCAAGCTGTGGGGCGCAACAGAGATCATGCGGAGGTCATCCCTGTTGATGTTTCTCCGAAGCTAAACTCTACCCATGACATAGATGAATCCGCTCAACGTTTACCCTTACATGAACACGATAAAAGTCATTCCACAGATGTAGTGGTGAGTTTTCAGAGCCTTTATCCAGCTGGCGTACAGAGTGCACGGTTTTCCATGGAGCCCACGAATGATCTGGATTTGCTCCCAGAAACAGTTAACAAACTTTGTGATGCGCCTCTTTCCCGTAATAACGACGAATGCGGTCGGGAGAAGCCTGTAAGCTCTTCGTTGGATCCGCATTACTCGGAAACGTCTACATTTGTTATGGAGCCTTCTCTTGTTTGTAGTAAAATGCTCTCTGAGAACGATGCTCGTGAAAACTTGACATCTGAATTAGGGACTATAGACAAAAGCAATGCTGAGCAGGTTGCGAGTGTCAGCATTGACTCCATCAGAAAAAATTCTCAACAGGGGTTTTGGTTTGAAGGTAAAACGATCAGGAAATCCGGGCAGTCAGTTGAAGTTGAGACCGCGTCTGTGGGCTCGGAGCTGGAGCTGGAGGCAAACTCGATCATCCGGAGGGCTAACCAGCTGCGCGCTCGTTTATCCTCAGCAACTGAGGTATCCAGCGAGGATGATCGTGCTAGGGCAGTCCGGAAAAGTAACGTTGACCAAGCTGCGAGCATACCCCTGTCAGTCGGGACAAGCAATGGCTCTGAGTATTCTCCCATAGCGTCGCGAACTTCACAGTGTGGGACATCGGATCGTCTTGCTGTCAACGAACATGCAGAGAAATTGGGGGGACGTTTAGCTAGGTATTCGGAAAGGTACGTTGATCAGCCGGAGAGCGGGGCATCTGCAAATAGTAGCTCCAAGTCCGAGCCAGACCATCTTATTGGAAACGACAAGCGCAGCAGTCAGAGAGGACTCAAAAGTGCTCGCGCGACAGACGAGAGCCAGCATGACAATCTTGTTGCCATCGACGCGGCTCTTAAAATTGTGCAGACCCCATCGGAAGACGATGTTATTGATTGCCAAGCAGTGAATTCAACTCTCAGAAAGTCAGGAGGACAACGTGGCAGAGCAAAGGGAGAGTCAAGGCGCCCGGACGAATCCAGCAAGTCGGGTGCGAACTCCAATCAGGAGTTGTTACAGGATACAAGAAGTGGAGATAAGGTTAGGGTTATTTCAGGAAAAGGGTCGAAGTCAAACTCGAATTTCAAGGAAAGCGTCGACGGGAGTACTTGTCAAAGTAGCGCCTACGAAATCGGCCGGGAGGAAACAGATTTGGTCAAAGTTGATAGCAGCAAAGTCGACGCGCCCTTACCTAGGATGACCCGCCAAAAATCGTTGTGTAGACAGAGATCGATATCGAGTCGTGTTGCTGATGTTCTGAGTAGTTCTGACGAAGAGGAAGAAGGTGGCACACGAAAGTTTCGCAGGAGAGATTCAGGCAGACTTTCTTTTAAGAGGAGTCCCAAATCGATCAGCTTAAGTCAAAATTTAGCCACGGATGTGGCAGTAGAGGCGGATGTTGAACCGACAGATACGGAGTCTGCTCACGAATCGTTGCGGAGCAGGTTACTTGCTAAAGATGCCGCCGCAAACTCAGTCATCAACACAGATGACGAAACCAAGAGCAGGAATACGGGCACGAATAGGTTGCGCGAAATTGAGGTCGTAGCAAAGGAGATCGATCCACCACGTGACACCGGGGTGGAAGAGAGGCGTTTTGAGCGAGCCTCCTGCCAACTAAATCAGTGGGCAGGAGGAAAATTTGCGACTGAAGAGCGCATGAGCGAGAATCCTCCCGGGAAAAGTAAGTCGAACTCAATTAACAGTGCTTCAGATAGCCAAGAATCAGCCTTACAGCCTGGGTCTGGTCGTATGATTGCTAATAAACCTGGCAGCTCTACTTTGGACCTTCAGTCCGTCGAGATTGCCGGTGCCGAAATTCTTTCTTCTAAATTACCTCGTGTCCCACAAGAGCCGTCTAATTCTGCTGGAAATGTAAACCCTTCAGCTACATTAAACAAGAACCTGCATTCTTTCTCTGACCAGGTGTGGTGTAGGAAGGTGGATCTAGATACCCAATTGGTAGTAGGAGTAAGCATTAGTGCCCATAGCCACCCGCCTGATGAAACAGTGTTAGAAACGAATGAAGCAGTGTTATCTGCGAATGAAGTAGATTCATCAGGAAAAATTATTTCATTGGAGGCGCCTAAACTCCCTGCAAAGAAACTGTCCATAACCTCTGCTGACTTGATGAGCATTGCATTTACGAAGGATAGTGACTCCGAAGAAAAGAAGATCAGAACTGACAAAGACGATGTTGCTAGTCCATATTCTGTGCAGAGTTTCGGTCAGACCAGTAAAACAGGTAAAGCCAGTGGCGACAAAGCGTTTCGAGATTTGCGAAAAAGCGCACGTTTTGATATTAAGGAGAACTCTGGCAACAAAAAGCCAGACGCTGATGGATCTGCTATGCGGTTAGATAGCAAGCAGAGACTTAATAGCCAGTTAACTGAATCGTCTGGGCCCAGCTTGCTGTCCGAAACAAGCGATCCAATAAGCGATGATCGTTTTCAAGCTTGTGAGAGAAATACTGCTGCCTCTCGTTCTGGGAGTACGACTTCGAAAAAAGCCTTGAAACCCACGCGTCAGCGCAGCTTTTCCGACTCGTCATTAGATCCAAAAGACTGCAAGCCTTCGGACGACGCTGGCGTGGGAGGGTTTGTTATGCCTCACTTGCGTAGCACGAGCAGCCTTACCGTAGCCGATCCCGGTCATCACAGCAATAGCGGTGGATCAAAGAATGCATCGTCTGAGTTTCTGAATATCCATTGGCCAAAATTGCGGAAAACCAGCCAATCGCCCGTAGAGAAGCCGTCACGTGGGGATGAGGCCGGTGAGTTTTCGGAAGTACTCAAGAAAGCTCGAAATCGGGCGGAAGCCTACGATACGGAAACTGATGTGGATGACATAATTGCTGACGAGAACATGGCTGGGCTGGAAGAGGTTTACGACTTGGCATGTTCGCTTTTGGATGAGTTCGACGTGTCGTCCTCGACGAAGGGGAAGGCCCCTGAAAAATACGTGTCCGGAGCAGTTCAGACGAAGGTGGAAACCAGGGATTCGTCTATGAATGGACCGATCGCGCTACATCGACCTGCAAACCAGGAACAGAAGCCAGGTTCTGGTGTGGACGGAATCGCCGTCCCGAATTCTTCATCGTTGCCATCTAACCCTTTAAAAGCTATTCTACAGGATGTGCCCAAGATTGTCCTTCAGTTGTCTGATGATGAAGACCAGCCTAGATTCAGGCGACGCCAGAAAAGGAACGTTCCTGAGCTGCACGACGATGACGATTACTTTAAGCGACTTCAGGAAAAGAAGTCCCAGGCTCCGGAACTCGCAGTTGCCGATGATGTGAAGGAGGAAGAAACCGTGAAGGAGTCTTCCAGCAAAGCTGAGGCGTCAAAGGTTTTCGCTAATCGACGCAAGCGAACTCCAACCCCGGATTCCGATGAAGAGTTTGACTTCAATCGTTTTGTTCCAGTCTCTAAGTCCGAAGTACACGAAACTGTGGTTAGTACCGAGACAGCTGGGGTGTGCAAAGAAAATATTGGTCCTTCTGTCGAATATAAAGAACCCCAAGTCCACCTGCGAAGTAAATCCCTTTCCCCGGAGACAAGCGTTGACTCAGAAAGCTCAACAATATCGGAAGCCAGCTCGGAAGTGAGCGAGAAGGATTCATCGAGTGTAGATCATGATTATGTCATTGCGAAGCAAACTCGTCCTCGAGAGGACCAACTTCTGCTCTCCACAATCGGGAGGCTGAAGAGCGTGCCGAAAACGTACGAAATGACGAAAGTCGAAACGATCGCTGATAGCGAGGACAGTGCTCGTAACTTGCTTCGCCCCGTCGATAATCGCGAGTGTACGCGACCACTGGCTGAACTCTTTGAGCGCGATCAGAATCGACGTTACGAGCGCAAAAAGTCTGACTCGAGCAATCATGCATTCGGAATCAGTCCTGAGATGCTGCTGGAAAGCAAAGGTAATAACTCATGGAGTCCGCTATGAATTGAATCGGATTCAAGGGTCTTACAGATCTTAGCACCATGTGTCGTATTTGCAGAATAGATGACTTTGAATGTCTTTGAATGCTTGCAGATTATTCTGTGGCATTCTCTTTGAACTCAATGACTTTGATTTCTAGTAGAGTATTCTGTGACATTTTGTTTACAAGTATACCTGTGTGTGCCCATATTCGCTTTTAAAGCACACGCATCGATATTCTTAAAGGTAGATCTCCGTTGTTCGCCTACGTTGTTTAACTCGCGTGGCTTCTGAACAGTTTCGTATAATTAGTTTTGCTGGCTAGTCATGGTAGCGGGTTGAACAGGTGCAAAGATTTTTTTTTTTGTGTGTGTTTTTAGCAATGTTGAAAATGAACGGCGTTCTGACGAACGATCAAATCTCAGCCGTGGAAGCTGGCGAGACTCCAAAGGGAGCCAGCATCATGCGACAAAGTGAGTGCTGTCAAACAAAGTTCTCTTTTTCATCATCATCATAATCATCATCATCATCATCATCATCATCATCATCATCATCATCATCATCATCATCATCATCATCATCGTCATCATCATCATCGATTATAATTTTAATCGTCGTGCAACCTAACTTTTCATCGGCTTTGTTTAGCAAAGGCAGTATGTTACCGTTAAAAGTAAGTGAACTTACGCGAACTGTATGTAAGTATGTAAATACTTAAGTGAATGAATTATTTCAGGTGCAGTGAAAGCCACCGCACCTGCCCATCGACCGATAACGGAGCTTGACGAAGAAACAGACTTGGATGTTGTCTTGCTAATGAAGAGTCTGAAAAATGACGCAGACGAGCTCTATTACCTCTGCATCAACAACCAGCCCAAGTTAGAGAAGCATATTTTGCAAGAGATCTTCGTGCGAATCGGCCTTTCGCAAAAAATCCGACATGTCTCACTCGCTCTGACAGGGATTACAGACGATGATGTTAAGGTAAGCGTATGGAAATATGTCTTGTTTGCTCTGAGTAATTTACATAATGAGGCTTTCAAGGAGTAACTTGCGTTATTCGCTGCTTTTACTAGCTGCCTTGAATTATGTTGCTTTAGCACGTAACGTTTTGTAGCAAACTCGTGGATTAGTTTGACTTTCCACTCGGCGTTTTATGGGCGTGCCTAGTCTAACAAATATAGTTTTCGTTATTTCCCATCTCCCAGCGAGAGAAACAGACAGGGTTTACTGCCTTGTTGGTTTTAGGTCCTGGCCAAACACCTGCGTCACAACGAAACCATTGAAACGTTTAACCTTGAATCGAATTTGATAACCGTTAAGGGGATAGAAGTGAGTGTAGTTATATTGTTTTGTTTTTATTTATTTTTTATTATTATTTTTATTTATTTTTTTAATTTTTATTTTTCGCTTCGCGGAGCTTGAGTTAAGAAATCTTTATTCACTTCGATCGACTTACCGCCTCTTTTTGCGTAGATTTGAGTGGAACGTTTGCGTCTTCTTGTAAATTCCGCCCTGAACTTCCTGAATTTTCGAATCTCGTACATTCAATTGGTTAAGGAACGGATTTTAATCTATGCCTGTAGGTATTGATGAAAGTTATTGGGCGCCATCCGGCTATGCGAGAAGTGAAGGTGTCGAATCAGGTATGGGATTTTGTGCACTACTTTGATTTTGCGGCCTATGAGGATTGCAACAGCCATGATTTTGATGCTGAGCAAGTATTGAGCAGCTTTGGACATTTCCAGCATATGCGATGACATAAATGAAAGCACTATTGTGCGCATGCGTCAGTGTTTTGTGGCTATTGATTGTGTGAAAGGCAATTCCTGATTGTACTCACACGGGCCAAATCATAGATGGTGGCTTCCTCATCATGGAAAATATTGAAAAATATTGTATTTCTCAAAGCATGCGATTGTATGGGTATTTCACGTGCATTGCGTCAGAAATAACGAGTTTGTCCGATACGCAACCGTGTCGCATACACCATTTCACAATTTATTTTCTGCAATACTTCGTGTTTTTAAATTATGCAAAAGGAGCCAAGGCCATTCAGGGGAAAATTATAACGTGTTATTGCTCAGTTTAGTTAATGCCTGTGGTAGTATAAGCTATATGCAATTGTTTTCAGAGTTTTCTCTACGCATGGTGATTGATGTGTGCGACATTTTATTTTAAATATGGTTTAAAAAGCAATTGTCTTAAGAGCGTTGTTTCTTTAGTACAAGTTAAAGCTCGTGCTATGTTCAGATTTTGTTTGCTGAAAATTTGATAACGAGTGATTGGTAATTTAGAAACACGCTCTTGGCGGACAAGGTGAAGAATATATGGCAAGGGCTATTGAAAATAATCCAAATATTCTCAAGTTTGGCTATTCATTCACGAATCCTGGCGCTCGAAACAAGGCGGATCGTGCTATACTGAAGCACAACGAAGAACGTAAGTTCAACCCTAGTTCCATCTTGTCATCAACAGCAACAACCAACAACAACAACAACAACAACAACAACGATAATAACAACGAGGAGGATGTCTCCTAATCCAATTTTAGCATTTATGAAAGACTTTCATGTTACAGCTAGAGAATCATTTACCCATGATGCAGTTATTGTGAAAATAAATGTTTTTAGTTGTCTTTGTTGGATCTTGAACATGACTGACATCGAGGCTCTTATGCAAGTACCTCTTAACTTCATGTTTAGTTTCGATTTAAATACCCGTGGTTATTTGATGACTACTAGTGATGAAGGCTTATATTTTTTATCTGAGTTCAAGGCCGAGGATTACCTGTTTTGGTGGGTTTTTTACAGTTCGTCAGCGCAAGAAAAATGGCGAAAATGTGTATGACCTTAAGGAAGAGTGTAAAAAGAGAGACGCTGCCAAACTTCCTTGGATCATATACAAGCAACGCCGGCAAATGGCAAGTCTTCTAGAACAAGAGGTCAAGAAGATGGGTCATATGGTCGGTGCTGAAGAAGCTACCGCGAAAGGGGCACCTGCGCCAAGGTTTGTGCCTCTCTCTGGGCTATCAATTTATCCGTCCGTGTGAGGTCCGTCTGAGGTATATATCTATCTATCCATCTATCAATCCATCCATCCATGCATCCGCCCATGCATCCATACGTCCATCTATCCGTTTATTCCTGCAATCTGTCAATAGATCCTTCCAGCAATCAACATCCATCCATGCATCGGCTTTCCCTCTATCTTTGCAATTATCGCAAATCTTTGTCAATTCATGTTGTCTTTGTCCAATTATGCGTTTCGTCTTATTATTTTTTTATATGGACCGGCCCGTCCGATTCCACGTTCATGTATATCTCCGTCCGTGTCCCCTATTCTATCTATCCGTCGATCCGTTTTCATTCTGTTGCTAGCATCTAGTTTAAAAACGTTCCTAGCCACCATTGATCAGTAGTATGCTTGCTTTTGCTGTTTGTAACTTTTATTGGTCTAGTGATTTCGTGCTTATGATATGCTCGTTTTAGATTACGAGATATGGAGGCGAAACCTTTGGATATAAATGCTTTGCTGGCAGAGCGAAAACAAAAGCTCTCGGGCAAGACTGTGGAACAGCTGGAGAATGCTCAGAACCAAAAGACCAAGCAGCAGTTGAAGGACATGCAGGATGGGGTGGCAAAGCCGCAGATGCCCGTCGGGGGTGGTGGAGGTGGGTTTAGGGACATGCTTAAAAAAGAGCTTGTCGCTAAAAGCGAGGACATTGCCAAAAGGCAGGCTGCTCGTCTGAGAGAGGAAGAAGGAACAAATTCCACCGAGGAAATAGGATCCAATCGTGTGGCTGCACGGACACAAGGCAGTGCTGCTACAGGAAGTAAGCTTTCTTCTGGCCTGAAGGCTGCTCAAGTGGAGGACTCTGTTCAAGTGCCTGCTCGATCAAGACGACGCAGGGTTGTTGTTGAAGATGAGGTGGAAGTGGCTGAGGTCGATGGGGTACTCGCGGAAAAGGAAGAGCCAGCAGCTACTAAGCAACCCGATAGGGAAAGCCAACCAAGCGACTCAACTGACTCGGCTTCTGTTATTAATCAGCGCGAGGCAAAGACGCGTGAAGATAGCAGCGAGGCACCAAGCAGACATCGTAATCGGGTGTTCGAGGCTGAAAGTGTTAAGAAGGATGATAATACTGCTGGGTCGCAACCACCACCACAAGCGAAGAAAAGTGAGAGCTTAAAGGATAAAATCGAGGACAAGTCATCTTCACTGTCGCCTGATAAAACTGAACCAGAAGAGAGATCGCAACGCAGAAGTAAGCTACAGAGGGAGAAAAGGGAAGAGCAGGATGTGGATGCCAGTACCAATGCCAGCAGGGACAAAGCTCTTCCGAGTCCTGCGTCGACGAAAAGTCACGCTCTGTCGTCCGCGGATGACATGTCGTCCATCAGACGGCGTAATAGAAAGGTCGCTGATGATGACACACTGACACCCTCAGCTGAAAAGCCAGCGAAAGAAAGCACTGCTGTTAAGGCTGACGCCAAATCCGTCACCCAGAATGAACGCGATGTTACTTCGAAGACGAAAGAAGATGAATCTGTCGGTAGTGGAAAAAACTCCTCCATCGCAGAGGTATCAACGCATAGACCCTCTCTAGCACTCCGTAGCCCTAGAAGCTTGGCTACATCGTCTACCCAGTCTAAAATCGCAGACCGAGCTACCGCTGACCCAAACGCAGTCGGGACGGAATCGCGGTTAAGGAGATCAAAATTCGACACGCCATCTGACGACGATGCTCAGAAAGATACAAAAGAGGCGTCTGCAGTAGATGCGCAGAAACGCGACCTAGACAGCTCGCGATCACGATTAAGCAAAACGAGAACGGACGCTTCGCATGGTGCGACTAGTGATAAAGTGGCAGATCGTTTAGGGGAAGGCAGGAGTGAAAGAGTTAGTGTTCGTTCACGCCTAAACAAAGAAGACGAGAAGATCGAGAAAGAGACGAAAGTTTCGGTCACTACGAGAACTGATGAAGCCGATAAAGGCAGCGATAAAGCACGCGTAGTTCAAGCTAAAGTTGAATCCGTATCGAAAGAAAGCTTGACTAAAGAGAGCAAGAGTAAAGATCAAAGCCAAGATAGCAGCGATAGCAAGGATTCAGTTTCTGAAACAGGGAATGGTGATAAGAAATTGGACCACGTGCGAAGGGACAGAGATGTTAAAGACAATGTCCGCGCGCGGCTTGAAAGTTCGAAAGTTGAAGTGTCAAACGAAAACGTTGCACGGAGAGCCCCAGATTCTCTTGTTTCGGACAAGGGAATCGCAGACAAGGGAATCGCAGACAAGGGTGACTGGAGAAGCCGTCTCGGCAAAGAGAATAAAGAAGCGAAGGAAGTGCGTAAAGATGCTTCCCAGGCGTCACAATCACGGACGCTCGTGAACACATCTAATGAAAATGAATCTGGTTTGAAGGGGAAGCACGAAACAAGTGATGTGACGAAAATCAGGGAGTCGACTTTGCCTAAAGATGCAAAGCAGGAGCAAAACGATGGTTTGAAATCCCGACTAGGTAGCACTTCTAAGGCGTCTTCGTCTAGTGATGCCGATGTCACTCCTAGGCGACGTGTTAAACAGACCGAGCAATCCGATGCAAGTGGAGAAGAGCAGTTAGTGACTGCACATGGCAGCCACAGGTCATCGACAGAAACTCCGTATAAGAACTCGCAAGTTGATGGAGCGAAGCCGAAAACCGACGACAAGGATTCGTCTAGTAGTCTAGTCGACAAGAAGTCTTCTAGTAGTTCACGATTTGCAGAGCAGTCAAAGGAAAAAGATATTAAGCCTGAGAACTCGAAAATTACGGACCGCCCAACGATAGCGACCGTGCCCGCCGTCGACGAGTCTGCTTCCAGTCGCAGGCGCCGTAGATTGGACGCTCAGGAGCAGGAGACTGCCCCTGCCGCGGTCGTTGGTCATAACCGGCAGAATGGCCATCTGGAGTCGGCAGAGTCTAGCCTAGATACACCTTCTGTTGGGTCGCGCATACGAAGTCGACTTCGAAGGGATGAAGAGCCGGAAGCAGCTTCCAAGGTCGAGACCCAGTCAAAGTCTAGCAGTCCACCGTCTGCCGAAAACCGTCCAGACAAATCAGAAAGTTCGATTGTTGTCGATATTTTTGCTGATCGAAAACAAGACGATGGTATGCCAAAGCTGAGTCTGCGCGAAAGACGAGCAAGATTGGGACCGTAAAAGAAATATGGACCAGATTCTAGTGGGGTACTAGACATCGCAAGCTATGTGCCATTGCACAACGTTTTGGCGTAGTCAGTTAAATAAGGGAAACGATCCGTCTGGTCTGTATTATATTCCGCCCCAGTCTCTCTCTCGACCCTTTACGTGATTTTGTTTTGGCCGGCCATTGTTATGAACTTTTTAAAATGTGCCGTTTTAAACCATTGTTTAAAAGGTCGCTTTTGTTTGGTTAGGTTCTTAATTTTTAAATATCAGTGTAGTCTTGTATTTTTGGCTCCTCAAGTCTTAAAAGTTGTCAGAGGTTTACTCCGTCAGCAATTCGTCTTTTAGTGTTTAGGATGTTAATAGATAGACGAGACCGTTAAGGACCACTTTCGCAGTACGCTCAATATGTTTTGATCTCGCGCATACGCGACCAGCGTTTATTTAAGAAGCTGTAAGCTATTGTAACGTTTATTCAAGCGCCGTTCGTTGCTTACTTAATCCTTTGTTGAAATTTAGCATTGAAAACTGAGCCCACTACCAGTTTTTTTTTTTTTATGTAGCTGGGCTGTTTATTGCTTGTATTGCTTTCTCGTTTTGATCGCTTGTAGTGGCGTGTGACCCACATAACGTGCGTGAGCATGTTCTACACTGTACGGCATTGCGCATTTGATGTGCAGTTCAGGTCTGCTGCAGTTGTTTGGAAGGTAGCCGATGGTTTGCTTCCTCGTGTCGGCCACCGCGAGTGGGTACTAGCTGACTGGCCTGCAAGATTATTGAGCCTTAAGTTGTCACACCGAGCTTCCGAGCAGTGTTACCCATAACTACCCTTACATTCATCCTCATTATTTTTTCTTCATTGGAATCTGCTCATGTATTTAAATCTGTTCTTCTCAGAATTCTATGCGCGTCTGGACAGATTTGAGTTGCTTAATGCGCATGGATGCTTTGGATTCTACAAGTCGAAAGAGATTTCTCTTAGCATGGCTTGTCTTTTGCTTGCTATGATGACTTCAGTCTGGCTAGCCTTGTTGTGAAGATGCGTGTTTGTACGTGTGCACGTTTGTAGGTGTGCACATTGTTTTTGCTTTTGTTTGGTCCTTAGTTGGTGAGAAATTTGTGCATAGCTCTCTGCTGAATTTAAAATTTTTCGCTCTGCTTGTAAAAAGTACGACCGCGAAGCGAATAGCCGTCATTTTCTATTCATGATGCAGGTTCTTATTGCCTGTTTAAAGCAAGCTTCGCGTTTTTAGTTGACTTGTTGATAGTGCGATTCTGCATGATCTGGGCCTTGTACATGTATGTTAGTGTGTGTTCGTGTGTGTGTTTGCGTGTGTGTATGGATGTGTGTATGTGTGCGGTTGAGTGTGGTTGTGTTTTAGTAGTTGTGGGCGTGCGTATGTGGTGGCGATTGATGTGTCTGTGCGTGCATGTTTGTGTGTATGTGTGTAAGTGTGTGTGCTTGTGTGTGTTTGAGAGAGAGAGAGATAGTGGGAGAGAGACAGACAGGGAGAGAGAGAGGAAAGATTGTGTGATAGAGAGAAATCAATGAACTAAAATGTTAGAGATTATTAAGCGGATGAAGATCTTCCAAATACGTAGTTGCTCTGTCATGAAGGTTCAGGCTGCTTTCTCTTTCACCTTTATTTACGCGCCTTTCTAATTAAACGGAATATGGTGATCAGTCGTGGAGCGTTGAGTTTATCTCATTAGTATCGACAAGCGCTTACATCTCTAACGACGCGGATTTTCCAAAGCGATTAACTGCTATAGCAAGTTGGAATGAACCGTGTACGTCACAGACAACTTGTTCTGTTTGGTGTGGGCACAGTTGGTGCATGCCGGGTAAACTGTGGCTTTTGCCGATAAATTATGTGCACAAGGTCGGTCGCATTCGCGCCGGATGCAAATAGGAGCAGGATTTGAAAGTTTTCATGTCGCTTTCGTTGAACAGTTCAGGCTCATGCGTCATAAATGTTGGTGCTGTGAGAGTAGTGTTTAGCAGAGTTGAAGTTCGACTTTAGGTCATGAAATTCTGTACTCACTCTGCTAGCGCTATTGTTATCTAGTAATTTTTCTTGGTGAAAAGACACTTGGCTTTAACAAAAAAAGCAAGGCGCAGTTCAGAAATATGAACTGCAGATGACTAAAGATGAACATGTTTGATCTCGCATTGGTCGTGTATGCTAAAGTACAGAAAGAGTGTGTGTTACGTCTTCGGAACTAAGTTCTGCAAAGTCTTCATGCATATTTGCAACGAATCTTGATTCAGCACGCTCCAAGACTTCATCTTCGACTTGAAGTCCCTGGCTTTTTAAGAATTCGTCGCAAACTTCAATCAAGATTCGGTCTTCATCTTCGTTCGAGAGCAAGAACTTTGGGTTAGAAGCCTTCGGTTGCTCGTTGTCGCAAAACAGCGGCGATTCGCAGTCGATCTTAGAAGTGGCTTCTGAAAACTTTGGAACAATCTGATCTTTCATAGAGTTTCCTGCAATTTGAAGAGGTCCATGGCAAGGTGCCTTGTCATTCCCGTATCCTGGACGCATTCGCATTATGTCGTCCACATCATCTGAGGACGTATTGCCTTGTACCAGGCCCCTTAACTGCTCTATATGTTTGGGTGACAGTCTGCAGTTGACCACGTTCTTGCGACGGTAGCGAACACGTTTATTGAGATGACTGCAGGATAGGCTACGATGTAATGGGAAGTGTTTCGGTTTCGAACGGTGATGACTGCGTGTCACCTCTGTCTTCAACTTGCTTGTGTCATCCGAGTCTGTCCTAGGACTAGCGGAGGATGATTCGTGGGACACGCGCTCTGGGTTACGAATGTCACTTCTACCTTTAAACCAATCGGATACCCAGTTGAAGACGGGAACCATCTTGGATTCAAAAGCCCGTCGTGAACGTCAAAGCATTCCTGATGACTTCTGCGTGAGTGTCCTTTAATTCAGGAAGCCTCATTCAAGCGTACATCATCACTCTTCATTATATGACGTCAAATTTTAAAGTATATCCATGAATTAAGTTTCATGCAAGATTGTGATATCTCACTGCTAAGTGAATCAAGCAGTTGGTCGTCATGGAGTTGAAAAACACGCCCCAGCATAAAAACCCAGCTGAAAGACTGACATTACGATCTCACAGGATATTGAGCGGCTTTAAGCCTACATTTGACCGTCTACACTATGAACTTTTGAGAAGGGAGCCTGGGAATAAAGCAGGACTGCTAGCTTCTATAATATACATTCGCGCGCTCAACTGCAAACTTGAAGAGGTATCGGCTTATATTGATTTTGCAGACCGTCTTGGGAGGTTGAACTATAGAAGCAGGCATCAAATGCTGATACCAAGTCCTCAGGATCTGTGCTTTTTCAATTGGAGCACTCGTTTTTGCACAACGAACCCAACTTCAAACTTCGATGTCTGCGTATCGAGGAAGAACGGAATGCGATTCAAGAACAGAACCAGTGGCCAATACATCAACATGGCGTCCTCCGCAATACAGCAGAACGTCACTCGCTTACTGATACCAACCAATGTGTACTTGCAAGCAGTAGTGTATGACTATCATCTTAGATGAGCTATAGTTTTAGATGTTATTCGTTGCGTCTGTCATGGATGTCTAATAAATTATCGTATTTCAGGCTGTTATCACGTTTTAAAGAGTGCAGTGTTTGACAGGGTCCTTTTATGTTGCCTGCACCACTCAGTCAAGTACTGCGAAGGAACGCTAAGACGTGGTACCACATCAACGCAATCATTGCGTCTAAATACTGTCGCTAATGCCATGCCTGTGCATGAACTATAGTGCCCCTTTTATTTAAATACCTATATTTTGCCACTGTGCCATAAATTACAAGTAGCAATAGCAACACATACAGACAAATGGACAGACGGATGCCGGTGTTGAGGGCAGAGTGCAGCAAAATGTCGACTCCGCACATCACACACAGCGCCAAGAGACCCTTTGAGTAAGCTCCAAAAGGGCCTATTGCAAATAGTTAGAAGAATGTCATTCTGTATGTTAAGACAATTTTACTGTGTCATACGTGCACTGTTACATATAGCAGCTTTTTCCTTTAAGCGCAGTGCGTAAGCCTGGTGTACTTCTTTTTAAAAGTTACATACAGATATAGTATGGACCCTTCTCTTCCGAGTAATTACGGTATGAATAGCACTGAAGAGAGCCTGGATCTCGCAGGTAGACGACTATACCCTGCACTATTCTTTCCCCAAGTCCAATGAATTGTTAGACCGCCGCCACTTCCATAAAGCCTTTGTCTTCGAAAGCAACGTAAGCGACCTGTTTACTAATAGGGTCACGATTCAAGATTAAAGACTCAAGAATTTATTTTTCCCGGCAACAAGAAAAATTCGTAATCATACAACATCCAATATCTATGGGAAGGAGGACTCTTTATAGCACTGTTAATTGAAACTGAAGAGCCCCATCTGTGCTGGTACGAATTATTTTAACAACAAAGAAAATAACGAAGAAGTAAGAAATAAGAACCACGTACAACATCAACAATAGCAAGTAAATAAATACGTGCAATATAATCAACAGTTGGATAAATGTGGATGTCATGGCATGTAATGCAATGGAACGTAATGTAATGTAAGGTAATGAATGTAATGTAATGTAATGTAATGTAATGTAATGTAATGTAATGTAATGTAATGTAATGTAATGTAATGTAATGTAA
>QQSS02003349.1:0-82298 GCA_003687565.2 Craspedacusta sowerbii | reverse complement strand
CCACCCCCAACCCCAACCCCAACCCCTCTACAGTCAGCCAAGACAAGGGGCCTGAGGCAAATTAGGCTGCAAAGACTGCATCGATAAGGGTACAAAAAATAAATTTATTTTTAATCAACATAAAAAAACTTTTTTTTTTTTGATTGGCCTTCAACTACTGGAGAAGTTAATCAGTCTTTGTCTTATAAAATTAAATACTATCAAGAGATTTGTAATTCCGAGACGTTGGCACTTATTAAAGTTTAGTTGGCATATACAGTTGGATAGAGCATCAGTCGTCCACGGATCGATGTATTTGAACATTGCATGCGTTGTTGAATGAGCACTAATAAAATAATAATCAATTTTGTAAAATATTTTTGATATTTTTGAATTTTAATACATAAGTATGCGTGCCAAAGGGTCATTTTGAATTTGCATATGATTCCATTCATTCAAATTAAATTTAGCTGAAAAATTTGTTAAATTATTAAAAACAGATAATCGTCCGCTATTACAATCAATTTTTAGGTAGATGAGATGGATCGACTCTAGTGAATTTAAAAACAGGACACAAAGTTTTATTTAAAATATTTTCAATACCTTTAAATCAAGGTTATTATAGAATCGCTTTAAGTGAAATAATCGTTCATAGTCCTTGCAGGAAGACATACAATTGGATTCATCAAATTGCTATTGTTTCTTTTAGTATAATTTTAGCTTTGTTGTGATGAAAAACGATTACTAATTAAAATATCCCAAAATAATAATAGGAAATAGACTAAATAATTATTTTACAACTTATATTAAGCCTTTCTATCCGTTTTCTTCTTAAGCAATTTCACTGCAAAATAAAACTATCCTGGGCCATATATTGATATCCTGCCGTTAAGCCATTAATTATTGCATTTCCTAAAATATTAATATTAATGTTATCACAATAGATATAAATTAAGGCCTAACTGGGCCTGATAATTTTAATATTTTACAGCTAGTCCAGACTAACCTCACCAAAGTTGTGAACTTGAGAAGTCTTGCAAGCACATGCGACGCACCATTAAATCCTATATTAGAGGGTAAGTCTAACTGGCCACCAAGAAGTGCCTTCGTTCATCCTTAAAATGTTGTAGAATAAATTGAATAAACTTAGGCAATGAAATAATCAAAACTCTTTCGAAAATCTCACGAACTTGACATGGCTATACTAAATTACTTTGCAAATGTTTCTTCTCTTCTTATTTGGAGGACTGAATGGGCTTGAGCATATATCGCTTTAGCTCATCATTGTTGATATATTTTAAATACTAAAACACTTTTAACTAAGACTACCTTTCCTAAGCAATCCAGGTTGCTGTTTTAGTTAAAATTCAAGGAAAAAAGGATGTTTTTTTGCCTAAGCAGGCATTATGCCCTTGGAAGAAATTCGGAAAAACTTAAGTAGCAGGTCTTTCAAAGACCCTGAAAATTTTTGTATTTAATTTTTGATGTCAGAAATTTATTTAATGGTATATTTATGCAATTTTTTATAATATTTGCAGTAGAAAGGACGCTTTCCTAGCAGCATATTAAACATGATAGAGCCAATACTAAACATATGTCCCTATATATAAGGGAACTCTTAAGAAGGTAATGATTATGATGAGACAATCTGTGAAGGGATTGTAGAATTTAAGACAAGTGAGATGCTGGAGAGTAAAGGCCTAGTTCCAGAAATTAAAATGTTCTAAGTTGTAATATTAAATTTCATTATACCTATCTATTGTAGATATTAAATAGTAGATAGCAAGTCAAAAATAATATTTTTGACTTGTGGGACGCTTATCGTTCCTTGCTAATATAAAATATTTTTTAGGCTGTATCCTTAGTAGTTATCGGTTAGTAAATAGATACAATTTTATTAATCGAAAATATGGCGGATCGGTGAAATATTCTCATGGTTTAGCTCTCTGAGCAGGGCTATTTCTCTGTTGATAAATAGGGCCTGATTCCATTATAAATCCTTTTTTAGTAAAACCCTCGCTGCAAAATATTAATTTGTGAATTTATTTCGCACTTTTATCACGTCTGTGCTATTGATTTCTCCTATTTTTTTGAAAGTTTAGAAAATCGCTATAAATCCTTTTAATGTTGCAATTTTCGACAGCTATTTAAAAACTGTAATTAGCTGAACTTATTCCATAAATATGAGAGTCTACACCATATTACCTGCAGACAGCTTGAGCATAATATCTCTTTACTTGCTTGGTCCTAAATAAAACTAAATCTTCGTATCAACAAACTTAAATTTTTGTTGGACTTATCCGTCATGGTTTAGAATTTAGCATCCTTAGCTCCTCATAATAAATTGGTACTAAGAAAAATATTAGCAGAATCTTTTAACCTTAAAGCCCAATTCCATCTTAATTTATATTGGAAAAAAAATAATGCCAGAGTATAACCACGATCTATAAAATTATAACTCATCCTCAAATCCTCAAATAATACAAATCAAAAATCATCCAATAAAAGTAGAGACGGAGTATGAATTTAGTTTTTTATAGCAGAGATACGGTTTATCTTTTTCTCATTCCGTAAGCTCCTATGAGCAACTACCTAGTAGTTATCTTCATTGCAAGCACCTTCAAGAAAATTCAAATGATTAATTTATAATTAATAGATATCAAAAGGCCGCGACTTATTTCGCTGGTCAAGAGGCAGTTCTAAAGTAAGAAAATAAATAATTTAATAAGGATAACGCAGGATTTTGGAATTTATTATTGAATATTTTCTTTTTGATTTTTGACGAGACAGATTCAATTTATAATAAATCTTATTATCTGTTCTTACATGATATCCCTTACATGATTGATGGACTGATTAATATTTTTCTGCCTTTCATTTTTAAAATTAACGATAAATATTGAAATGCAAAGAACAACCTAATTGGAGTAGGCCAAGTAGAATGTTCAGAGAATATATTAAGTTAAGGATCGCTTAATTTAAAAAAATTGATACTCAAATTTATAATATCAACAATAATAAAACCACTATTATTGAAATAGATGTATTTAGATATTTAAGGGGGAAGTTAAAACCAGCCGAAAATGAGATGTTGTCTCACCATTAAGGACTAGCTTTTATTCCTTAAAAGTTAAACCTTAGACCTTTCCTTTTAACTTTCCCGAATCGTAATTAAATTTTAGATAGGCCAAACTCCAGACCATCCTTATTTGATCAAGTTAATCTTTGAGCAAACTGTTTGGACTCTTGTTTTCCAGGATAAAATAGAAATATCATAGCTTTTGAAGCAACTTTCGAATTTTGTCGTTATGAAGGGATTCAAGGACATATACTCCACAATCAAGAGAATCGGTCGAGGTAATTATTCCAAGGTCTATAAAATAAAGAATAAATTGACCAATGAATATTTTGCTGCAAAAATTATCGATAAATAGGAATTTGATAAAATAACTTTAAATTAGCAGAACCACTAAATTAGGCTTCTTCGGAGCATGAACCACCCCAACATACTCAAAATTCATCAAATCTTTTAATAAGAAGACTATGTCTGCTTGGTTACTGACATTTACTAAGGACTCAGCCTTTAGAATATTCTTATTTCTCGAGGCAGTTTATGTCTATCATAAATCAAGAATATAACTAAAGGACTTCTGAGGGCTACTCGTTATTTGAATTCCCTCGGGTTCGCACACTGCGATATCAAGCCTTAAAATATTATTATCAAAGACGGCTCACCAATTCTAATTGATTTTGGACTTGCTATATAAATCAACAACCCACCTAATTTTATTCAGGGAACCCCAGGCTTTATCGCCCCTTAAATTTTGATCAACTATTAGTTCGGCTAAAAGATCGATATCTTTAGTATCGGCTGTGTGATGTACTGCATGTTGCTTTCGAAACGTCCTTTTTCGGGTAAAACAAGGAATGAAATTCTGCAATCTTCGTTGAAATAAATACCCGGTATTTAATAATAACTAAAGTTTTATCCTGAATAGTTAAAAGAACTTCTGCTTAACATGCTGAAGATAGATGTGGCCGAAAGATCTACTATAGCTTAGGCAATAAATCATCCTTTTATTTAGGACTACTAATAGTAGTAATAAGAATTTAGAGTGCCTAATAGAAATTTTTATAGAGCAAAGAGCATGAAGTCTTTGTAGACCTAGTGTAGTTAGGCCTAATAGCTGCAATATCCTTTGAGTCCCCCCTTTTTTAAAAATCGAAGAAAAAGAAAGGTGTTGTAAAGCACGAATGTCAGATTTTTAAATTTAAAAACCAATTCTTGATATTATTCAATTTTACTCATATCCTGCAAATGTTTTGAACTTATTTTATGTAATACATATATATTGCGTTCTTTTATAGTAGAATTCAATAGGGTGGATCTGATGTTTAAATCTCTGCTTATGGTTTCATTTATAAAATCAAATATAAATTTCTAAGATCCAAAAAGGACTTTCCGTTTTCAAACATAGTTGAATTGAATTAATTTAAAAGAAATTAATAATGTGAAGTTATAATGGGGATCAAAAATGATAACGGTATTTTTGTAAAAACTTTAATCGCTGATTATCTGATTATCTATTTGATAATATTTAGAATTTTATTAACAATAATGTAGCTCGAAATTCTTATCAAGAAATCCGATTAATAATTTTACCACCTCCTTCTTCAAAATTAAATTTGTTGTATTAACAACACCAACAAATTCTTCAAATCTTAGGAAACCCTGACAAGATTCCTTGTTGACCCAGGTTTGATGAAGGAAACAGTCAGCCTGGCTGATATGATATCAAATCAGTCAGTGCGAGCACTTATGATATAGGAGTTGAAACTAATAAATTTGTTCTTTAAATAATTGTCTAGGCTAGTGATTTTTAAAGGCTTTAAGGAGGTGTTCACCACTATTAAAAAAATTGGCAAAGGAGGCTTTTCTGATGTTTATAAAGTCAGAAATAAATTAACAGATCAATATTGTGCTGCCAAGGTTATTAGGAAGGAGGAATTGAACAATCCAGCCTCCTTCTTCGAGAACGAATAGTTTCGACTCCTAAGAATCATAGACCACCCAAACCTCTTGAAGATGCACCAATTCTTTTTATAATAGAAATACGTTCACGTGATTACTGATATTTACTAAGGATGCAGCTTATAAAACATTTTGATTTCAAGGGGGCAATTATGCATTTCTTAAATTAGAACTATCACCTTAGGTCTCTTGAAGGGGGCTGAGTATCTGCATAGGCTTGGCTACATACACAGCGACATCAAACCCGAAAATATCATGATCAAGGACAACTAACCTGTCCTTATTGATTTCGGATTGGCTTTTAAGATTACTAACAAGCCTAGAGGAGTGAATGGAACGCCAGGCTTCATTGCACCCTAAATTTTAAAGAACGATTAAATATCAGAAAAGATCGATGTCTTTAGTATTGGGTGTGTGTTGTACTGTATGCTCCTGAGGAAAAGACCGTTCCGAGGTCGATCTGCTGAAGAAATACTAAGATCCTCTCTTCAAGAGATTCCTAATTTATAATAATAAATCGAAAGGTTTCCTGAAGACTTACAGGATCTTCTAATAAGCATGATGGAGATCGAAGTATCCGAGAGGCTGACAGTCAAAGAGGCATTAGACCACCCCTTCTTTTTCAAACAACCAGAACAGTTTAGGGTCAATTAGAATTTAAAAAGAAAGGAATCTATTTCGACGAGATGCAGCTTGAGTGAGTAGACGGGTTCTCCTGTGAGTACGATGGGGAACAGTCGGATTGTATCAAATAATTAAGTGAGATTTTTGAATATATTGAACAAATGTTGATGTTAATTATAACTGCTTCATTGATTTGTAACAGATCTAACTTAAACTTGTTTTCTTTATCTATTTTCTATGGAATATTAGTTGATTACCTTATTTACTTAATTTGAGCTGTTTGTCTAATAATATTATCTTTTATTTAAAATACTTTTTTTAATTAGTCTTGTTATTTAAACGAGTTCTTCTTCTTTGGCATTTATAATCTGTCCATAAAATAAAATCTGTTTAAATCACGAGACTACCACTGATTTCGCAAGGTTTCGAGGTCTGTCAGGGTGATTTCCTTTGGCGAGGGAGAAGTAGTATGAAAATAAGTGGAACCAACTGATGAACATCAGTGGGCTCAACTCCATACTGACATCAGGAAGTCTAATTTCACCTTTTTGGCCTACGCAGATAACCCTTGCCTTCCTAGCCCTGCATTAGTCAACAGCATTTTGCAGTTTGTCTGTCAATTAACTATCGTTAAAAACCGTAAAGACAACTGAATTCGAATCTAGGAGGGCTAGAGGCCCGTGCTTTAGTTAGCCGGAGGGGAAGGCCTCGGCGTGTACGTAAGCAATTTCTTTAATCTTGAGGGCGGACTATAGCACTACCGGTAGCCCCACTCTTTTCCCTAAGAAGAAGAACTTGTGGGCCGGCAGGAGCTAAGAGGCTAGCTACTTGACACTAGAACTATTCGCTAGAATCTCTTAAATCTTGCTGGGAATTTATTTGATTTCAGTTTTGAAAGTTTGAAACTAAATTTCAGATATTTTCTATCGCTCCTTCGCAAAGGCTAGGCAAAGCTGACCTAGAACTGTGAGCTGTCCCACGAATGACTTTGTGCTGGCCACTCCTATTTACACTCCGCACTTTGTTAAAATTGAAAGGTCGGCCAATTTTACAATTGAAGATAAATCCACATTGACGATTGAGATTATCTTGGCTCCCTTTGCCTTTGACATTTCCACTGAATATTTAGTATCCGCTGTTTCTCCGGACTGTGAAACTGCAATCACCAGACAGTCGTCAGTTAGAGTTTTAATTCCTGAGACTATGAATTATGAGCCGATATGAACTTCCGAAAGGAGACCGAAATATTCCAGAAGCATCTTGCCATAAAGGCAGGCGTAGTAGCTAGATCCGCAGGCGACCAAGACCAGTCTTTTCGACTTTCTATAATATTAAACTGCCTATAAAAGCTTTTCAGGTTAGATCACTGCAGAACGAACAGCCTTTGGCTCTTCCCATATCTCTTTAAGCATGAAGTGGTCGAAGCCCTCTCGGGAAATATGCATAGCCTAGCTCTATCGAATAATCCTGGTGATGGGCCTGGGGTTGCCATTGAGGTCGTAGAGCTGACAGTCCGTGGGCGAAACAATAGCAAGCTACTGTTCCTTCAAGTCATAAAACGAGTTTGTCTAACTTAGAAGAGTTGGTATATCAGAGGAAACGAAAGTCTACATTTTTCCGAACCCAATTACTACAGGCGATTTGTGACGAGCTGCCAGGATGAGTTCAGGGAAGTTGCAGTGGATAAGAACCACTGCATACTACCCTCGAAGCATGGAGATTGTTTTCCGGAAAGCTGTCACTAAGTCTCCCTCGTAGAACTGTTAGAATAAGTGAGGGATAACCTAGCTGTCGGTATCTGAGCGTAGTATATGCCCGTTCTATTTCAAGTATGTCCGAAGTTATGCATAATTCTACACGATTCCGTTATGGCAAACGAAAATTTCATTGTTACAGTCAGAGTGGGGGTGGGCATTCTAGCGGTTAGCTTACCCGTGGGTGGCCCATCTGGTGTGTCCGATGCCGCAAGTGTCGGCTCTATCTTCTGAGATGGACTTCTAAAGTTTCTGAGCATCACCGATTTCCTTGGCGAGAAAGCCTCCTGTGGTGGAGACAGAGGCAATGCCTGTGGAGTCATAGCCTCGATACTCGAGCAATTTGAGCTTCTAAATGAGAAAACGATGCACCTTCCTATAGCCTGTGTAGCCACTTATTCCGCACATTATTCTTTGAATTATTTATAGGCTTTTCCTCCTTAATATGAGTATTAAACGCACCTAGTTACTCCAGTACCTCTCTGGCAGGTCTGCACACAAACGCAATCTTCACCAGGCCAAACCCTCTCTCCCCCCACTTGCCCTTCCCCGCTCTATCAAAAGGCAGCAGTCTGGCCAAAAAATAATCGAATAGCAGAACGAGAAGCTCATGAATCGGCTATTGAATATCCTGGACAAAGAAAAAAAGAAAAAACCAATAGCGACTGACCACCGGCGTCTATCAGTGACAATAGACCACGGAGTCGAGCAGGACAACTTAAAAATGTTCAATAGAATTCTGCAAATAAAACCATCAGTGCCGTCCAAGGATGATTGTTTGGGCCACTTCAAATCGTTCAGACGGTACTCCGAATTGCGAAGTCGGAAGAGCCGATCCAGATTAAATTTATCTATGAATGTAAGGAAGGCTGTTGCCTAGACAGCCAAGGGCAGACATTTGATTTTGTAGGCCTTTGCTCTCTAGGATTTATTCTCTCGCGAACTTACTCGGAATTGAGACAGCTTTTGATTAGAAATAATGGGAGGCGGGGCCACCAAGCAGTCCAATTAAATTCCCAAGCAGATCAATATCAACCAGCTGTTGAAGTCGCGTCTCTCAAAATCACTTAGCGCCTAGTTCCCACCCTTCACGAACGAGCAGCTGGAACGCCTGAAACTAATCTTCAAGATCATCGATGAAGACGACAAAAATCTGATAAACATCTAGCAAGTCAGGAAAGTGCCACAACTAGCCTCAAGCCTCTACAGTATCAGGATCTACTAAATCCTTCTTAGCAAGCATCAAGCTGACGAGTCCATAAACTTCTAAATATTTGTCGAAATACTGGCCCCCATGCACCCACTCACCAGCGGGAATGCCAAAATTGACTACCTGTTTAAGATTTACGACCGCAAAAACGACCAGGTGATCGATAAGGCCGAAATTGAGGCGATGTTCAAGGACATGTTCTGGAAAGCTAGCCCTTTCAGACGGTACAGCGACTAGCAGGCACGACAGAAGGCGATCATCCCCTCGCAAATAAAAATATCAAAGATGGCTGACAACCTGCTAGCAGGGAGAAAAAACATTAGCAGACAAGAGTGGTAGGATATGTTGCCCTAAGGGTAAGCAGTAAGATCATTCAGCTATTACTTCTGATTAAGCATTCACTCATGTCCTTTCAGCCTTAACATGTGTTCCACAATTTCGATCTAAGCTGATGTAGTCTAGAGTCCGCAGAATGCTGCCCAATCATTCGCAACCAGTCCTCCCCCTAGGACCTAAGAGCCTCTGTTGATCGTGCCAGCGCACAAAGGAATCTGGAGCAGGCTCGAAAGTTCGTCAAGCTCCTAGACTGAGGTCAGTGGATGGACGATGCCTCCCGAGTTATTAAACACACTGTAGCTGCCTACAAGAGCATTTTTGGCAATAGTTGTTCTGAAAGCCTCTACGCCGAGCGTATCGACAATAATTTCTTCGGTGAGCCGATCGACTTCGGGGTGGATCAGAGCCACGTGGTCGTTGCACACAATGCAGTTTCCCAAGGCTGACAACTTTTCTTCAACTCTCCGAACGGCGATTTGTTCAGGCAGAGAGTTCCTTATCCTTTTTAGTTCCTAGTCTGTCGTCGAATTAGGCACCAGGAGTCCATTCTTATTGCCGCAAGTCATCCTCCCGACGATCTTGGTCCCTGCAATCGAAGTTTGTACAACAGGAATGTGAGGGCCGAGCTAGGACTCGAACGCAGAGTAGAAGTTGAAGGATCCGCCGACTGCGACTAGGCAGTAGGCGTTGGTGAGCTTGGCAAAGACGCCAATGTCGTTGGAGTTTTAAAAGAGGCATCTAGTTGCCATATTCTTTAATAATGTAGTTTTAAAATACTCCTTAGTTTTTTGAAAAGCTGTCTTTGATGGAGGACCAGTTCGCTAGAAATCCCTCCATGGCCCACCTCGACCAACTACTCCATCTCTATGTCCTCGCCGTTGAGAATCTGGACAAACTGGGCATCCCCTGCAGCAGATATTACCTGCATAAACTACACTCGGTGATCCAGAGCTAAGTCTTTTTGGACCTGGCCCTGAACAATTCCAGTCCGCAGAAAGCAGGCTATGAAGCAATAATCAACAACAGCAAGGATCGAGTGAAGACGTACCAAAAGCTGAAAGAGATTAAACAGTAAGTAATGAACACAGAGCTCATCATATCTCGGTATCATTCAATTGAGTCGCAAGAATCCTAGCTCAAGGACTCGCACATCAAGGAACAGCATACCTTCATTCAGGCCAGAATCAATTAGCGCAAGAACAGACTCTAGCTGTCCTGCGCTGCCAAGAGTCTGAGAGGTTCTTCGCCGAAGAAGGATGAGTTTCCGGCATAGATGCGGCGACTGTCAAGAGTCAGCACTCAACGTGATTTAAAATCGGATTCTCTATGGGAGTGAAGTGTTAATTTAGATATGTACGACCCTTACGCTGATCAGCTCATTGTTTAAGACCAACTAGGCGACGTCATCGTCCAGAATGACT
This sequence comes from Craspedacusta sowerbii, assembly GCA_003687565.2. Classification (NCBI taxonomy): domain Eukaryota; kingdom Metazoa; phylum Cnidaria; class Hydrozoa; order Limnomedusae; family Olindiidae; genus Craspedacusta; species Craspedacusta sowerbii. Next base: position 71,942 of record QQSS02003349.1, on the reverse strand, counting down.
TTCTACAGACTTAGGACGGTCTGCTCGTTCAGTAAGAAATCATTAGTCCTGTCTATCAAGATGACGTACAGCTTATTGACAGGCCCGGAATGGGCATCGGCGGGTGTGTGGATGTTTACGAGGGAGTCAACGTCGTAGACAATGGGATGGGAATGGGAATGGAGGATCAGGTGGCCATCAATTAGTAAATAGTGGAATCCCCCTACTGCGACAATCAAATAATCGTGGACGAGCAGCCAATGCTCCCTCTCCAGGAAGAAATTGTCGATGTGCCCTATTATAATCAACAAGTAATCGTGGATGATTTGCCTCTACAACAGGAAGTTGTCATCGATCCCTACTGTCAATAAGAAGTGATTGTAGACGCTCCAGTGGATCCTTACCGCCAGGAGGAAGTAATAGTAGAAGCTCCATTGGATCCCTACCGCCAGGAGGAGGTGATAGTAGACACTCCATTGGACCCATACCGCCAGGAGGAAGTAATAGTAGAAGCTCCATTGGACCCATACCGCCAGGAGGAGGTGATAGTAGACACTCCATTGGATCCCTACCGCCAGGAGGAAGTAATAGTAGAAGCTCCAATTTAACAACAGGCTATCATAATGGATAATCCAGTTTTACAAGAAGAAGTAATTATGGACACCCGCATGCCAATGCGGCAAGAAGGTATAGCAAAGTAGTAAATAATAGTGGAACAACCTAGACAACCAATTCTTATGCCACGGCAATAAATTATAGTTGATAAGACAAGACAGTAGGTTGTTGTCTAAAAGCCTAGACAGTAAGTAGTAATCTAACGACCAAGGCAGTAAGTTGTAGTCTAACGACCGAAGCAGTAAGTAATAGTCTAACGACCAAGGCAGTAAGTTGTAGTCTAACGACCGAAGCAGTAAGTAATAGTCTAACGTCCAAGGCAGTAAGTGGTAGTATAAAGGCCGAGGCAATAAGTCATAGTGTAACGTCCAAGGCAGTAAGTGGTAGTATAAAGGCCGAGGCAGTAAGTCGTAGTGCCAAAGCAATAAGTGATCGTCGAACGGCCAAGGCAGTAAGTGGTAGTCTAACGGCCAAAACAGTAGGTGATAGTCGAACGGCCAAAACAGTAGGTGATCGTGTAGCCGCCAAAGAAGTAAGTTGTAATCTAACGTCCAAAGCAATAAGTGATCATGGAACGGCCAAGGCAGTAAGTTGTAGTCTAACGACCGAAGCAGTAAGTAATAGTCTAACGACCAAGGCAATAAATAATAGTCTAACGACCAAGGCAATAAGTGGTAGTCTAACGACCAAGGCAATAAGTGGTAGTCTAAAAGAGGTAGTAAGTTATAATTCAAAAGCCGAGGCAGGAGTAGGTGATCGTCTAAAGGCCAAAGTAGGAGTAGGTTTTTGAAAAAAAGATGTTCAGGACCTTCATCAAGGTTGACGGGGCAATTTAGTGGAAGACTGAAATGGCTACTCTTAGTTCTGCCATCCTAAACATCCCCTCCAAAAGCAAGATCACTGTCGAGGACATCACCAAGTTGAAATGCATCGCGGATTAGTATATCGGCAAATCGAGAAAGCTTAAGATAAGTCATAAGACTCTCTAAGACGTCTTTTTTGCAGTAGAATACGAAAGAATTGTGGCAGGCTTCCCTCTACAGTACAATTGGTTCTACAGACTCATAAATGTCAAACTGGAGCTCAGTGGCTTCCGGCTCGACAAGATGGTCAAGATTGAGGGCAAGTAGTTCAAGATCATGAAGGAGGGCATTCACACCTCAGGCATTATCTACAAGAAAAGCCAGTTTCTTAAGAAGTGGTAACCAAGGTACACTGTCATTACATAGGAAGGACTATTTTCCTTCAAAAATCCTGATGACTGCTCCTTCTCAATCAAGGCCAAAGACGTCAAGTACGTCTGGACTCGCTTCGATCGGCACAACGAGTGCCTAATTGTAAAGGTCCGACACGGCCTGGAGAAGACGGAATTCGGGATCCCGATAATCGACTTCGGACTGAAGGTGCCGTACAACTGGCTCTGGGGTTTTTTTAAGATGACGATAGAGCGAAACATCTACATGCAATCCTGATTATATATGTCCAAGAAAATAGAGAAGCGAGGCAGCAAGATGGATCCAGTCGCAGAGATGATCACCATGACCGAAAGCATCAAGAAAGAGCTGGCCGCACAGCGCATCAGCGAAAACTTCTCCATCAACCACCCTGAAATGCGTACTCCAATCATCAGTCTCTTTGTACACAGAAAAACCAAACAACAATAAGATCCTGATGATGAAGTACAAGCCGAAGGACGACAAGTCCAGGCCAGACATGTCCGAGGAGGAGCTTTAAAAGAACATAATGAACGAGCCGTTGCCCAGCCAGATAAAGTCCAAACTGGAGAGCGTTTCGTATGTGCCAAAGATGAAGTACTAGTTCCCTCAGACCAGCAACCAGTAGATAGGGTGGCATTTTTCTGAGAAGCAGAATGAGTCGATGTTCACCTACAACAGACAGCTATGCAAGGAGACTGAGTACGCAAACACCTACTTCACAATGAAGAAGGTCAGTCCTTTCAGCAACAAGAACAAGTGATTATAAGAATCATATCAACGTCTTAGTAAATGAGAGGCTGATGGTCTTACCTTCAAACTGTTCAGAATGTAGCTTTCCCATCGTTAGGACTGCTTTCTAAAGCGATTAGAACTTTACGAAGGCAGATCGCTGTTCCGCGTTCAGCTGGATCTTTTTGACGCACGCAAATTCGCCCAAGAACTCACTGATGACCTTGGTAGAACAACTCTTCTCAATATTCTTAACGTAGAGCACTGACGAAGGCGCATTAAAGCTCGACCTGAAGAACTAGTGCGAGTAGAGAGTGACTTAAGTTTTGTAGATGTCCTGCAAAGCAAATTATTAATAGTTTGAAAACTTGAGATCGAGGCATCTGCCGTTCAGTTTTACCTCCTTCGTGGATTACATTACGAATCGGGCGAAGCAGTCGTTCTGGAACTCGATGAACACTCGCTTCATGCCCGTCTTACGCATAATCCTCAGGATGTTCCCGAAGTTGCTGAATATATTGTAGTAGAAGTCCAGACTGTCATAACACATAATGTCATTGAGACTGACCACGTTTGAACAAACCTCAAACTAATGTTTGCTGCCAATGTGCACTGACTAGTTCGTCATGAACTAGCTCTCCTCTTCGTCCAGAAGTTTATCGATGAGAGTGGTGTCAAAGCCTTAATTCTGGTCCTTTTACGAACTTACTTTCCTCTAAATAAAGGACTCCCTGATCTGTCTCGTGTCGGTCTTTGATTTTTCTTTGAATTTAAAGTACTCAGGAGTGTCTTATTCAGGCAGTTAAAACTACGAGCCCAACGAGTCTGAATCCTTGAATGAGACGTACTCTTGCCCTTTCGAATTTTTGTTTTTTAGATCGACATTGTTGTAATTGGAAAAGTATATTTGCATCCTGCAGTAGTCCTGGAACAGGTTTTTCGAGTCAAGCGCCTATTTGGCCTGGTGAGTTGATTACATTTTCAGCATCGCCTATTTAATGATACTCAACGAAGGCCTGAGTCACATCCCCCTTTTTGAAGATCAGGATCTTCTCAATGTCCCCATAGAAGGTGAAGGTGCTGTATAGAATATCGTTGGTGATCTACTGGGAGTTAGTATCATAAATGATAACCAAGAGAACCTTATTTTTGGGCTAAGAGTCTATGCGCTTATTCCTGGACCTCCTGGACCTCTTCTTGGACTTGTTGGAGGAATAGGTCGACACCTTGTCGCTCCCTTTCTCAGAGTATTATTTCTTCTTGCAATCCATATTAATCAATCCTAAAGTCTGTATTTCCTCCTTTATTCCGAAGGTGAAATCTTGTAGAACTTGTAGCCGCCGATGTTCTTCTCGTCCTTCCCCCCGAACAGCCAGATCGACTCCTCCGAGCAAGAGTTGGCCATCCCGAACAGGAACGGCGCAGGCCTTTTGAACTCGACTTTGAGCCAGTTTCGATTGAGCAGGTTATAGAGGAAAGCATCATTAAAGACCCTGAATTCAGGGTAGTGTGTGCATCCTCCATATATGAAGAGGAGGAATTAATTCTTTATTTTTTACATGCAGTGCTCCGATCGCCCCTCGGGCTAGATGCCTACCGTGCTCTGGATCTACCAGTTCGACTTGTTCCATATAAGCTTCCTGATTCCAGTGATCGATCTGCCGAACTAGTCCCTCCCTCCAAAATTTATAATGAAGCTAATGTTCCCTAACTACTAGACAGTAGTCTTATAATCGTTATGGTTGTACGCCCATATCGTATGGAATGCCTGTCCTTGGCTCGCTAGTGGGTTTTGTGGAATCACCCTCTTTAGAATATTATTTTAAATGTTTATCACAAGTAGTTAGTTGCAATAAATATCCTTTTCCATTATGCCTCCCGATATTATCAGCTTGTCTCCAAACTTGCAGGCAGCGTGCGCCCTTCGCCCAAAAAAATTTTACTCGAGTCCCCTCTCCGTCATTTAAAGAAGCTTGTGTTTTTTCCACTAAAATGTCTTAATATTGAGTTAAAAAAGTTAATTTATAAATTTCCTGGCCCTTGAAAATTTATTGAAGCTGACCCCTCCGAAGAGATATATGCTCCCGTTGAGCATGACAGTCGAGTGGCCGTACCTCCACTTGTCAGGAATTTCCCCCAAACAGTGGAGCTAATTCCATTAGTTGAGTTCTCATTAAGATTTTACCAATGTCAAAAATATAATTTTTTTGTTAATTAAGAAAAGTGGTATTAAGGCCATTGAATAGCACAGCTCGTTTACTATCGATGAAATTGATGGAACAGGCGAGCTGGTAACCGGAGATAAGGCAGTTGACTGTTGGCCTCTGCTCCTAGCAATTGAAATGTGTATTTACGAATTCCTTATTTTTTTTTTTGGACAATTAGTCAGGAAGAAACTTTAGGGTGGCTTTCTATCTTTGCTTGATCCTATAAGGCTTTTTCCTGAGTAAAACGGAAGTGCGAAAGAGGGTGGATCGCATTTTTTCTTAGCACTAAATCCTGATAGAGAGGTTCTGAGACCTGCCTTGATTGAGCTGGCTCTGTAGGTGATGCAACGACTTGTGCTTAGTTTGAATCATAAACTATTAAAATCAATAATGGATAATTCTTAGTTAAATTTGCTTGAAGATTTTACTGTTAAGACAAAATCAAAGGTCACTCTCTTCTGCTGGGGCAAAAATGATGCTGGTTAGCTCTCTCTTGCCAATACCAAAAATACTCTCCTTCCCAAAGAGGCTAAAGGTTACTTTGGAAAACCAATTCAAATCAGCTCCGCTAAAAACCATTCTGCCCTTGTAAATTCCAATGGAGCAGCTTACGTCACTGGCTCTACACTCCTTGGAAAACTTGGACTTTAGACCAACTTTCAAAACTATATCGTCAAATTTCAAAAAATACCTGATTTGATTGTGAGACAAGTGGCCTGCGGTGATTACCATACAGTTGTCCTTCTAGACGATAGGAGAGTCTTTGCTTGGGGAGGCAATCTACACGGCAAGCTCGGTCAGCGATGTGGCCGACCTTCCTAAGTAAGTGGTTTGCCTCGTGATATTCGATTCGTCGATTGTGGTGATTTTCACACTATAGCGTTGACTTAAGGAGGTGAGCTTTATAGCTGGGGTGGAGGCGGTCCTCACAAAAATAAAGGCCAGCTCGGCCACGGAAAATCTTCAGATGGAACACTCTCCGATTTATAAAATCCAAAGGCAATCGAATTCTTCAAAAGGAATCCAATCAGGCTGGCTAAATGCGGAGGATACCATACATTGGCAGTTACCTAAAGCGAATAGATTTACGGCTGGGGGTAAGGCCATTTTGGGCAATGCGGCTTCGGGGATTTCGATGATACACCCACTCCGAAGCGAATCACACTTACCTGCAGATCAACTACCTTCTAAGAATTCTAGAGCATGTATCCAGGGAAGTTAATAGTCCAACAAATTTAACTAGGTGGACACCACAGTCTCATCGTTACTACTAACGGCCTGTTATTTAGCTTCGGATACGGGTCTCACGGGCAACTAGGCCACGGCCACTCCGAAAACCAGAGCTAGCCGTGCTTAGTTAACAGCCTTCTCGGCAAGTAATTTTATTACAAGAAAGGTCATTCAAATCGCAGCAGGCTGGTTCCACTCAATCGCTCTCTCCAGCAACCGGGATATCTATACTTGCGGCTACGGGAAGAAAGGGCAGTTGGGAGTAGGTGACTAGAAGACGAGATCGAGCTTTATCCATGTTAAATAGATGTCCGGAAAGAACGTGGCCAAGATATTTGCAGGAGGAGACTGCAGCTGGGCTGTTCTAGACGAGTACGAGCCCTAGCAGGCTTACTACGAGCCCCCTTCCCCACTGAGGGTGAGGGCTGACGACTCTAAAAGTGTAATCCAATAATCCAAGATCTAAAAGAGCATGATTTCCCATGTCAGTCGGTATAACCCATTCGCCAACCAGGTTAGCAATAGTGTTATCGATAACCTTCCCTACCCGTACTCCGACCCGCTGAACAGCGATAAGCTGCTGGAAGTGCTATTCACAGACGTGGTGCAGATGCACCGACTGATAAACCTGGTGTTCAAGTAGCCGATCCAGGAGCCGCAGCGGCAGTTGGTGGAGGAGTACGTGCAGCTGTGCAAAAAGTCTGACAAAATAATAATCAGCAAAGTCGAGTTCCTTCTAGAGGTCTATAATTCATCAGGAAAGCAAATTAACTAGTCCGACTTTAAGAACACTGCCACCCTCATGCTCATTGTCCAGCCCGAACTCAGGGCTTGGCCTTAGAAGGAGCTCTTTGAGGTTGACCGCAAAAAATTGGAAAGCAAGTCCGTAGGATTTCTGATGAGGCTCAAGCCATCAGAAATTGCCAAAAACAGTTGGTAAAACCTTAACAGCAGGTGGTTCTTCAAACTGCTAGAAAGATTCGACTCGCTGTGTTCGAAAATAAAGGTAGTGTAGCTCAGACCAAAGAGCCTGCTTAATTGAATATTCATTTCTTCTTGCGCTTGCTGCCATCGGACTTGCGTTTATTGATGAGAGTTTCAGCGGCTAGCTCATAGAAAGCATCTACCTACAATTTCTCTTATAAAGGCTTTTCGGCCTTCCTGTGGTCCTGCCTCTATTTCTCTTGCCGCTAGGGCACCAAACCGGCCATAATGGAGTCAAACTAGGCAGTTGATATAAGCAAGTTGTCTTTCTTGAGCGGGTTAAAACAGATTTCATTGAACTAGTCGTAATTATTGAAGATGTCGTTCGATGTTAGCTATATTGCTTCGAGCACCTGTCCGAGATTATGTTAGTTGATGTGCTTGCCCTTGAAGTCGGGAGGAAGGTTGTTCAAGTACCTGCTCGGAACGTTTATCTGGTCGAAGAACAGGGCCACCGATTCAATGGCCTCCATTATCTACTCCCTCTCTTTATCGAGATTGGCCTACAGTTTTTTCTTTTCGAGCTGAAGTTCAAGGAGCTTTTTCTACAAAAACTGGCACCTAATATTCTTATTTTGGAGAATTCGTTCTTCCCTCTGTTTGTTGATGACTTCGATTTCGTTGATGAGCTGCTGTTAGGTTTACTTGAGCTGCTAGAGCTCCTTGTTCAGAAAGAGGATCTGGTTGTACAATTTGACAGTCTAGTCTTACTCTTCCTTCATCTTGCTAATAATCTAGTCGATTGACTCACTCTTCGTCTCTTTGAAGATCACTTGCAGCTTTTAATGCTCCTGCTACAACTTTTTCTTCTAGCCGAATTGAAATTCGCTAGAAAGCCTGAGTTCTAAAGATTAGTTGGGGGCGCTGGTTATGAAGAGGTTTTCGGGCATGGGCTCCTCCTTGTGCATTTTCATCAGCTTCTTCTTTTACGAGGAGAGTTCTTCCTTGATTTTATAGTACTCGTTGCTTATCAGCTTGTTCATCTAGTTCTTCTAAAGTCGCCGCCTGGTGTTTTCCGTCCTTAGGGTCTCTAGCCGAGTTTTTTTTTACTAGGCCAGCTTACTAAGACTTGACTACTGCTCCTAGAGCTTTTTTATTTCCAGGAGCAGCTCTTCGGCCTCGTGCTTGTGCACTAGCTTCTATTTTCGCAGGTAGTCGATCTCAGTCTTCAGTGACTGATTCTCGGCGCTCTTCTAATTGATGTTGTGTTGAATAGTTTTGATCGAACGCTCCAATTTGGCGAGGAAGCGCTCTAAATCGGTGTGGGACTTGAGCCTGGCCACCTAAGGAATATGCCTGAACTCCTTAAGGTGCTAATCAAAGGTAGCGTTGCGAAAGAGCTTCCTCTAGGCGCGGAGGATCTCGAGCTGGTCCTCGGCAGCCTTGAGAGTGGCCTTGCTTTCATGAAGCTTCTTGGAGATGGACTAATTGAATTTCTGAATAGTGATAAATTTGCTTTGGAAGAGGGTCTCATTGCTCTTATTGATTCGGCCCTTCATTAATAACTAATCAATTGCTTTGCTACGATCGCACATGTTTTGAGAGGCGTAAAGTCCACTCAAACAACCCCAGCCCTAAAAGTCCCCCTGCGATGTCGCCTACTACCCATGGCAGGATGTTCGCACACTCTCTTCCTTTTGCGATCGTTACCAATGCTAAGTTTAGCGACCCTGCCAAGTTAAGGCTCTCGCCTGAAAGCGGAGTGAAGCTCCGACATATGAAGACTCCAGCGCAGATCATGATAACAGAAGGAGCCTAATCCATGGTCATGGTTGTATTGGGGTTGGTGAGTACGAGGACAAGCCAGATCAGGAGCATGACTCCAAGACATTAGCCCACTCCGGCCTTGATGTAAGTCTCGGTGTCTGGAAGAGGTGCAAATTGGATCTCGACATCTAAGTAGTAAGTGACATAAAGAATAGCCAGGAAGGCTCCTAGGAACTGTCCGAGCAAGTAAAACGGTAGTTTTTTTACTGAAATTCTTAGCTCTCTTTTCAGGCACATTATCACTGACACCATTGGGTTGAAGTGTGCCCCGCTGAACAGTATGCACATAGTTACCGCAACGAATAGGAACAGTTGCACATCCAGGCTTGCAGTTGGCTAAGCCGATAGAACTTGTACGAGGGAAGGAGCGAAAAAGATGAAAGTGCCGAGCATTTCTGCGAGGAAGATCTGTAAGGGGTGAGCTGCATTGAGATGGCTATGTGGGGGGAGCATGAAAATGTCTTTGGAGATGGTGATTAGGCTCTGTGATCTTTAGAGGGAACTATTCATGATAATTTCATTCTTAACAGGCCTATCTCAGGATCTCCAAGACTTTCTATGAACTCATTGACTCCACGATCAGTAGCTTATTCTTTGATTTCGACCCTTTCTCCAGCGACAAGTAGCTCTTGCTCACTCCTAGCAATTTGCTCATAAACTTTATCAGCTCCAGGTTGGCCTAGCCGTCGGTGGGAGGGGCCTGGAGTGCTATGTAAACGGCATCGTCCTAGAGGCGGATGATCTTGGTTTGAGAGGAGTTGGGCTTGGCGGCAATGGTGATGAATGTGTTTTTGTTTTTGGAGTAGACGCAGGAAGTCATTCTGAATGAAATAGAAAATAGAAACATAGAAACATAGATAAGTAGATCAAAAGAGACTCTGGGTAGGTGAAGTCTCGAGAGGTGGAGGGTGGAGGGTGAATGGCTGGATCATATTCAGGTCTTTATTTAAATTAAGTCTAAATAGATATAAACGAATATGCAGAATGATTATTGAAATACAAGGCCTCTTGAACTTCAAAAAGGCCTGAAGAGATTAAGAGGCAATCCTTAAGGATGTCGACTCCTAGGATTTATTATATCAATCTTTTTACAATTAATTACCATACTACAATCCTTTATGCATGCCTCTAACTTGTTCAATTCCTAACTTAGCTTAATATTCAGACGTCAATCACTGGTAGCCCTATGCTTTGCAGTCGTTCCCTTCGGATTCTCACTGCCCTTCTTTCTGCCTCCACGATCTTCAACTACAGCTTCTACTTACGCTCCAACACCTCCTTTAACTATTCCTTCAAAATATTGTTTTTTTGTTATTCCTTGGTCACTCCCGTCTCCTGCGCCCAAAGCTTTTTGGCCTGCTCGTTTAACAGACTCATGTCCAAATTCCTGTAAGTATTTTGCTTAAGTGCTTGCCTGGAGCCTTCCGTCTATGCCTACAATTTAGCAAGTGAGAGTTAGAGTTCTTGGATGGTTTTTCCTACTTCGAAGAGCTGTTCGGTGCCTTCTGCAGCGTGCTTGGCGGAGTGGTCCTCTAGAGCGCGTTTGAGCCTGTTTTTAAGTAATGAGATAATGTCAGATTCCTCCTCGCAGAAGCTATCCTTCATGATGATTTCGGCATAGGAGTCATTCTACAACTTGAATGTTTATATTTGAAAGAACGTCTATTCGATCTGCTGGTGTAGCTATTCGTTCTAAAGGAATGTCTCTTACTGCAGAGCTGATAGTTCTTTCATCTCTTCAATTAGGTACTCCGCTGCGTCCTGCTCTTGTTCCCTCACGTTCTTCATCTCCCCTTGCAACCGCTTATTTAGCTAGTTGATCTTTTTAAACTGCTAACGTAAAACAGTCTGCATACTAGACTTTTGCTTTTGCAGGTGAGTTTTCAGGGATTTGACTGTCTGCTTCAAGTTGAAATTCTATTTAATGCAGCTGTCCCACTTTTAAGATAGTTGTTTTTCCCTATTCCTGAGGACATCTAGCCTTAATTTAGCAGTGTTGGACTGCTAGACCTGCTCGAGGAGCTTAGCCGCTTGTCTGGAGAAATTAACTCCAGAGGTTTAAATCCTTTTAAGTCTTTCTCTAATCTAGGTTTTGATGAGTTGTTGCTGGTGCGCTTTGTTGCTCAGTGATTAGCGCAAAGCTCTGTTATGCTAAAGAAGATCACGCGATACTTGGATTTAGCTTTTAGGTGTACTAAATGAATTATGTCTTTTGAGCAGTTCATTCGCATACAACACAAGCGTTTTATTTTTATAAGAAACAAATCCAAGCTCTTCCTAGGATTTGGCGAGTCGGTCCTTGACTGACTGGAGTTATTGAACTGTTTCGACTGAACGCTGATTCAAAGCTTTAATTTTTTCTGACTTGGACTAGATGCCATTGGAAATTTCGGTGATGATGTGGTTGGCTCGTTAGATTGTCTGCCTGTATTTCTGCTAAAACTACTCCTGGAGAACCTTGCTTTCCAATTAGATTTGGAGCTTCCTTTGTTAGAGCTCTTGCTTTTTGTTGCCGATCTCGACTTCCTTGAAGGCGTAGGCCTGCTGTTTGGCTATCAACTCTTATTATAACGATAACTGGTGCTGCCTCCTCTATTAGAGTTGTTTGATCCTGGTGAGTTCTTGAGCCTCTATCTAGCGGGCCTTCCTGTCTAAGGCTTCCTGCTATCTGAGTCTATGTTCTAGCTATTTCTATTTGTTCTATTTTTCGTATCGAGCTCTGGTGAGGTCCTTGGTGAGTTATTCCTCCTGCAACTTTAATAGTGCCTATCTCTCCTGAAGTTACTTCTCCTTTTTCCTGAAGATCTCTTTCTGCATTTCCAGTCTGGTCTATAACTCTTTCTCGATGTTTGCAGAGGACTATCTGAGTGCATTCAGCTGTTAGATTTCCCTCTACTTGATCCTCTAAAGTTGGTTCAGCTCCTCCTCCTTAACTCGATTCGCAAAGAATTACTTGCTGGGCCTCACAGCCGAGGAGGAAGGTAGTTTTAATGGGGGTTCAAGATGTTTTTATTCTTTTTCTTGGGACTAACTTATTTTTTTGAAGGGTTTAAGATCTGCGAGCTTGATACGCCGATCGCGGGGCTGAGTGAGTTTTTCTTTGGAAGGAGCCAAGGCTCTAACTTCCTCTTTGATTGACTCTGACACTCTTTGCACCTAATACTGTTAGTTTTATTTTCCGAAGACAAGCTTGTCACCGACTCCGAGTTAAATAGGCTGATTCGCAGGAATTTTTACTCCGTTGACCTTGGTCCCATTGAGCGAGCCCAAGTCCTAAATAAATAATTTGAATTCCTTGATTTCGAGGAGAGCATGGTCTTTGGAAACACTTGGGTGGTCGAGCCTTATCTGTGACTGCTGATTCCTGCCCACCAAGCTAACTCGTTCAGAAAGAAGAAAGACTTTTCCGTTGGAACTTAACCTAAAAGGCATTAATAATAATAAGACTGCGCCTAGTTTGGATGATCAACTTTAATTTTATGTTGAGCTTGGCTCATTGGATGATCTCTATTTCACAATGCTGGGACCTTGTCAGCCTGATTATCAGTTCGCCGTCCTCGACCTCCTGGCTCTCTCTTTCCAGCCTCTTATCGCTGCCGGCCTATTAAAATGATTTTTTTTAAGAGTCATCTACTGACTCTATCACATCTACAAAGTTAGCCAACTTCATAACTTCGTTGCGAATTTATCTCTTGTTCATGATGCGGCCTTCCTCCTTGACCTTGGCAGCATACTGTTTCTAGAGCTTGATGAAATACTTTTGTGCGTGGGAGCGGATCTGTGCGCTTGACCTGGTGCCGATGTGATCCTAAACTTTCTTCCAATTTTTGCCGAAGAGCATGATGCCTATTAGGACAACTACCTTAAAGAAACTTTTCATGCTACTCGTCGGTCCATCGCCCCGAAGTTTTCATTTAATAATCACGATTATTCCCCAAACTCCTACAGCACGTTGAAACCCATGTCCCCTCGCTCGTCAACTCGCCGCTATTTCATCCGCTGCTGGAACACTGTGTAGTTTAGAACTCCGATTCGCACGTCCATTGACTTTATTTCGCCAGTGATCTTCTGAATTGCAGCCATAATTTTGACCAGCTTAGAGTTGTCGCTCATGGAGTTGCTCTGCTCATTGATCTGAGTATTAACAGTCTAAAGGCGATCCTGGATCTTCCTGTACTGGTCGTTCATCTCCTTGATGGACATGTTGAGGTTGTTGTAAACGATTGAGGTGGATTTGAGGTTTTCTGCTTTCTATTTGTAGTCACTGCCCATTCCGCTCATCTGCTGATTTATGCCCTTTTATGCCTTGTTAATGCGCTATAGATTTTTGCTCAGGTCGTCGTTTATCTTTTCCATCACCAGCCTGCATTTTGGGAAGTTCTCTTTGATGTTTTAGGCGGAACTGCGAGTGCTGTCCACATGGGTCCGCCATTATTTTGCGTCGGACTTGTGAGGCAGTTTGAGTTTGGCAGCCACGCGCTTGCATTAGAGCTGCCAGTCCTTCTCGTTCACATTAGTCACTATAATCTGCTTCTACTCCTCGATTTCAATCTTATTGAAACCTCCCTCTTCGAGTTCTTCAATTTCCTCCTAGGCGCTTTGTATGCTGTCCGCTTCATCTTCATCGTTCTTGCCTTCCACAACCTCAACGTTCTAGGCACCGCTGGCCTCGTACTTAGGTTTCTTGAAAGAAAATTTTTTTTTTGACATGGCCTTGATCGAGAGCTGATGGAGCAAATAGATGATCTGTTCGCCAAAGCCGTTTTTGAGTTTAAGGGCGGGAAAGTCGCAGGGAATTTAAAGTTTTTTGCATTAAGTCTGTATATTTGTGGAAACCGTAATGGGATCTTCGTATTTCGAGAGGTCCGAGACGTTCATGTCGCACATTTGCAGCAGCCACTTGCTGAGGTTTTTGAAGTAGTTGAACTGTTCGGTGGGGTTGATGCTATTGATGAAATAGCCGGGACTGAGAGGCTTCATGCCCTTGGTGGTGAGGAAGTCTCGCTCATAATTGAGCATCTTGAGTCTTTCGACAAGTTAATCTATGAGGAAGACCTGATCCTCCACCACCTCGATTTGAACATCGTCCTCCATGATAATTCAAATGATTAATTAATGTCCATCCACTGCTTGAAAACGCTAATCTAATTTCTTTATTGATTTTATTGCTCATGAAAAAAAGCACCTTACAAACCAGCAGGCCGCACGACACCTTCGATCTGCTTTTTCCCTCCTCCCAGCACATCTACTCGTATCAAACGCTAACGGCGCGGGAAAAGCCGGTGATGTCAACCCACCGTAACAGGATGACGAATGATTACCACCAGAAAAATAGCGGGGGGAACCTTATAGACCACGGACTGCATTTCTAATCAAGGTCCTCTGTAAACTCTCCCTAGCCGTTTAATTTTATTGAGGGCTACAGGAAAAATCTAGAAACAGTCCGCTATTAGAAGTGTCCCAGCATTCGTGAGGTCATGATGCAGAGGTTCAGGGACGAAATTCGCAAGGAGGTCAAGCAAATGGCCTCTCAGAAAGCTTTCCTCAAGAAGCGCAATGTCCCAGCTCGCGACATCATAATCGAGGGACTGGAGAAGAACAAGCAGCAGCTTTAGACACCGAAAAAAGTAATAAAGTCAGGGAAGAGTGGGACAGGAAATTCGAGTACTGGTGTCAAGTGATATAATTTCAATTATATATGGGCAATTGGTGCGCAATAACCTATTAATACATAATTTATCGTGCAAATGATCAAGTCAACCAGTGCTAGATCGACTTCGAAAACCCTCCTTCCGAGGCCTTAATCGTCCTTGCAGAACCTGCCTATTTCGACTTAAAATACAATTTGAGAGTCCCCTTCCACGACAAAGAATTTCCTTAAAATACTTAAAGTCTCAAGGAGCTTTGCGGCCTGGCTCACTTCTAATGGAGGAGGCTCTCATAAATTCTAAGGAAGCCTCAATTTGTGATCAATGGGTTCGGTGTATAGGATATAGTCAAAGGTCAAAAATCACTCAATTACACCCTCGCTATCATAGCAGCAGTGGCCTAGTACCCACTCAATATTAAACAAATTTTTCTTGACCCTGATTTGGAGACGGTCGACCCCCAGTCGATCTACAGACTTAGACTTATGGACCGTGGAATCATAAGATAAATAATTTTGGACGATTTTGTTCCCGTGAGCCTTTACGGCAGCCCTCTTTTCTCCAGAGCCAAGAATGGCTAGTTTTGGCACATGCTGCTCGAGAAGGGAATAGCCAAAATTATGGGCGGCTACGACTAGATCCTCAAAGGAAGCGCAATAAAAATCCTGCGAGCAATCAGCTTCAGTTACGTTGATACCCTTGTTATCTCATGCTAGCGAGAGTGCAGCCTTTATGAGCAACTTGAAGTATACCTCAAGAAGAAATATATTCTTTGTGCAAAGAGCGGGACTTCATCGGACTACCTGTTAAAATCGGATATTTTCGTAACGGTGATCGGACTGCAATAAGTGGGTGTGTTGAAATAGCGAGTGATAAAGCTGAGGTATCTGATCGGAGATTAAAAGATATGGTAGGGGAAATACTCATACTTGACAGAATAGTAGCAAAAAAGACTAGGCGCTTACTAAATCTTCAGGGACCACAAGAACTATGTCAACTTCAAGGGCTATTTCATCATGCCCTGGCTTTAGTTCTGTCTCAGGTTCAAGTACGTCCTCTATGCTCTCAACTAATCCCTCAGCCATTCCCATATCTCCGTCACTGCTCTCAGAAACAGGGCCACTCAGTTTGTCATCAACATTAAGAAGCCAGGCTTTGTTATCATAGGAGTCTACCAGGTACCCTCTCATCGCAATATTCCTTTTTAACCGCTTCCTGTGAGACTGGTTGTTTCAAGGCCTGAACTATTAAAGGACAGGCAAACCAGCCAACATTACATAGACTCGACCTTAACAAGAGGTGTTTCGGAAACATTCCTGAGGTTTTGGGCGGACCAAAGCGAGTTTGTGGTGTAAGTTAAAGTCGGGATGAGCCAACTCTCGGAATGCTCATACAATCTTACAGTCGACAGTTAGCGGCTGGCTTCCATAGCGAAAATTGACAAATTTTATCCCAAATTTCTTACGAAGGTCCTTTCCTAGCACGCTTACCGCTAGGAGCAGTAAAAGAACAGGGACTACATCGACCCCGCTAAAAGGTGCTGGCTGGTTTCGAAGCTGCTGATAAAGGAGGCAGGACTGGGTTATATCTACCTGCACTTGTAGGGCGGGCAGGACTTACGAGTGCAGGTGAAGGCGTAGTTGTTGTGGCTGCGGGTGGCGGGGTTCCGAATGAAAGGGGAAATGAAGAAGGAAGAGCGGATAAGTTTGTTGAAGAGCAGTTCTGATATGTTGCTTATAATAAAAACGAACGAAGAGAAAGATCTCCCTGCGCTCACTCCTTGGCTTAAGGTAAGTCTATATTGAATCATAAAAGGGTCAATCCAGTCGAGGCTCGCCTAGTCGAGCCAGCACGCAAAAATTCGGAGTCCCGAAGTGCAGCTTCTCGTAAATCTTTTGTGTCTCATATTACAGATTTGTGCTCTTCTTGGTATGGCTGTTTCCCCTACTCAGGTACTTCGACATGTCCAACCCTCGGCCCGCATTATTCTCAAGCCGATAGTTATTAAAATGGAGTTCGCTAAGGCAGACGGGCCTGCTTTAGCCCTGTTGGCGTTCAGACATTTTGGAAAAGTCCAATCCAGGCAACTTTTTTTAAGGACTTTTGGTCTTGACCACTCTATTGGATTTCCTTATTCTGAAGAACTTGTTGATGGGTTCTGCAGGGAGTTTTAGCGGAGAGTCGTTGGAATAGGTGGGAGCTGGCTAGTTGCGCGCGGTGTTCAGATGGGAGAAGTTCAATCGGTCTCGTCTGTATATTTGCTTGATCTTGTAGTAGGATTAAGGTGAGTCGATCGTCCGAATGTAGCTGTAGTTAGGCTGAGGCTGACTCATAAATTAATTTAATTATGTAAGCTGTCACTTGCACTCCTCCCACAGGCCCCGGAGGTTATTGCAACCCCACAGACCTACTTCTGTGACTATCCGGCTGCTATCTGAACTTTCTAATGACTCAAGACCCTTAACCTCTAGGGTCTTACAATTACTAAGTTTATAAGTTTAGGCGAGCACAACAAGCTCCTTGTCGAAAAGCTTGCAGAGTTTTTGCAAGGTCTTTGATCCTTTTTGACATATCATTCGCCCTGAAACCACTAGTGCGCTTGCCCCTATCACTACTTTCGAGGCAATTTGCACGAAAGGGAATATGCTTTCCGCCAAAATGAAATTCTAGGAAATGGAGCTGTGATGGGGATACGCTGAAATCACGGTCGACTTCAGTCTGAGTGCAGAGAAAATCAGGTGGTCCGAACCAATCACCAGAACATCCCTCTCTGAAACTATCTAATTCAAGTAGTTGTTAATAAGCTGGTGAGAATCCGCAATTTTGGATAAAAATTTGTTGAAGTTTAAGGCGTGGTCCTTTTCTCCTAGCAATCCCATTCCAGCCAACGAAACCGGCCCTAGGAGAGGCTCTAAAGCTGGCTGGATTTCAGAGTGTTGGTGTACTTCGAAAAGTGGATGCTTATGCTGATCGAACTAGTGTTTAGCAGTTTATGAGAGTTAACAGACAGCTTGCACTTGAGCACAAATAGGCTTCTGCTAATGCAATTATTGCATTTCAGGGAGGACATCTCTTTTTTATTAACTTTCTTTGGCTTTTGGCTATATTGACTTCTTGGAATCGAGGGCCTTCTGCTTGTCAGCCTGGCGCATGGCCTCCTTTTGCAGCTTTTTCTTAGCAGCTTATTATTTCCAAGCGTTCTTGTTCGCTTTTGCCTCTGATTAAGTCATTTCGATTATATTCTTCGCGATTAGAAATAATGGCGAGTAGACTGGTGGCCTGGCGAAACAAGATGCCTCATTTCCTGTATTAGTTGGTAGAACTAGCCCTCTCAGTAACTCTCTACGTAGTCCATGAGGCAGGACCCACTTCTTTTACGCTGATGGATAGCAACAGACACAAGTACAAGGTGTCTATAGGCTCAACGGTAAACTGCTCGTGCCAGCCTCAGAAGAACGATCATTGTATTCACTCCCTCTTCCTTATGCTGAAGATGTTCCGAGTGGACAGGAGCAATCCAATACTTTGGCAGGCCAGCTATATAGACAGCTAGCTCCAGAGCCTTTGTGACGGTAAGTATTGGGGCCGACTATCAAGGCGACATCAAATAAAGCCCCAGAGACCGCCTGACGCAGAGTTTGCTGATAAGCACTTCGATTCAGGAATATAAAGGAAGCAGCTCGAGTAAGGGTAGTGCTGTCCGATTTGCCAAGAGACCATGAGAGAGAGTGAGCCTCTCACCTTCTGCAAACTTTCTTGCGGAAATAACTTCCACATCAAGTGTCTCCGCATATGGGGCTAAAACAAGGTTTAAAGTAAGTCAAGTATTACCTGTCCTTTGTGCAGGTGCAAGTGGAATAGCATGCTCACCGATATCAACAAAGATGAGACTTCCTTTGAGAATTCTTTAAAGAATAAGGCAACATGCAAGCACTGTGCAGAGCCCATTGACAAAGTATATGTAAGGTGCCTTTTCTGTGAGGATTATAAACTTTGTTTGGCCTGTTACTAATCTAATAGACACAAACAGCACCAAAAATGGCTGTTGAAAGAGAAGTTTAAATCATGGCGTCCTGCTTAGCCCCGAAACGGATAGCTCACTAGATAAAAGAAGGAGGCTTTCCAATGGGCAAAGTAATTTGGGAAATAAAAAAATTTGACAGCCGAAAAATTTGTGTAAAAGTACGGGAGATTGAACAAGAAAGAAAAAGGCAACAAGGAGGCAGTCCTGCTGCAGTACCTATGTGAGAGTCTGCCAACTGCCACTTAGTTCATGGGAATCAACCTCGACAAGTAATAATGTAGAGAACTAATAAGTCAGGGTGGAACAGATGGTTTGTGGGCAATGCAACTGCTAGCGGATGTACAAACTGAGGAGACTAGCGTGCAGCCATTACCTCTGCTAAGAGTGCCTGAGAGCGAATATTTAGTCCTAAAATTTACTGTGTCCGAGAGACAATTCCAAACTGCTAAAAGGATACTGGATGATCCTCAACTAGAATAAGCTGAAGACCTTAACGGAATAGAAGCCTGCGAAGCTCACTGACCTGATTGGACACATTCCGACCAAAAAGGATTTAATCGCCTCAAAAAGGAGTGATGTTAGGACATTCAACAATTTGGACCTTTAAATTATGAGCAATAACCTCATTAGGAGGTCTGGCAGATTTTCTGAGCACAATACGCCCAATCAAACCTAAAGACTCCTCGAGTCTAACACTACCAGGAGGAGAAACGTCCGCCAGAGGGCTCAAAGAGTCCTCCATATCGACGACCGCCTCACCCCGTTAGTAGAATAATCCAACCGAGTCTAAGCCCAAATCGAACTCTTTCAGGGGTAGCTCAATTCGCAAAGGTATCCCATATCAGCCTCATATCGAAGGGAAATTGAAGAGAGATAGCGAAATCTTTAGTAACGGTCCAAAAGGATCAAAAAAATCCAGGAGGCCCAAGCCAGAGGGACAAACCGACTTGCTAGACTTATCGAGGAGGCACAGGGCTATCAGAACTAGTTACGCGAAATAGTCGCCAATGGCAGGAGTGTCAGCCTTCAGAGGACATGATGTTTTTAATCAGAGTTTCCCTCTTAGCTACATCACTCGAAGCATAGTTTCGTCTCCTTTGGTCGGGTACTGGTTCTTACCAGAGAAATCGCTAATCTTGGTCGCCTTCTCTTTTAATTTTTAGCTTGTTAGTTCATCGCCGAAGAAAGCCCCTTAGGACCTCTACCAGCGAAGTCTACTCACAAACCCTCCGCCCACTTCAAAAATAGCCCCTGATTCCTGGCAAGTTTAGTGGGCGAGGTAGGCGACCAGTGGAACTACTTTTTCAGGCCTAAAGCTCTTGATCATGTCCTGACTCATAAGCGCCTATGTCATTCTGGTAGCGGAAATAGGGCAGATCGTGTTAACCAAAATATTTTTGCTTTATCCCTACTTGGCCATAGTCTGTGTGAACCCATGTATCCCCATTTTGGCTGCTGAGTAGTTCGATTGACCGAAGTTGCCATAGGTGCCAGACGAAGAGCTGGTGTTAATGATCCTGCCGTAGCCCTGATTCCTCATGATATTCCAAGCAGCCTTAGTGCAGGAGTACGTGCCGTGGAGATGGACTTTGATGATAATGTCCCAGTCCTCATGCTTCATCTTCTGAAACGAAGAGTCGCGCAGGATCCCTGCATTATTTACGAGGATATCCACTCTGCCGAAAGTCTTCATGGCTGTCTCAATTATCTTATCGCCAGCCTCGACTGAGTCGAAATTTGCAACTGCTTACCCTCCGGCCTTCTTGATTTCATCAACGACGAAATCAGCAGCACGGCCTGCACCCTTGCCGTCAGCCCCTCCACCCAGATCATTGACGACTACTTTAGCCCCCCTCGAGGCAAAGAAAAGAGCGTAAGCTTTTCCCAGTCCGTTGCCTGCACCAGTGATGACGGCAACCTTCCCATCGTATCTCAATGTCATAATAGAAATCACAATACATGAGCCCTAATCTTTTTTTTGGAGACGATAGTTATTTAGTACTCTGCCTAGTCTTGGCACTCCACCACAATGTTCTCGTGGGAGCTCTTGAGCACCAACGTTATCCGACTCTATTCCCCCTCTTTAGTTTCCTTTTCTTCCCTTCTCTATTCCTCAGGGTTTTTGAAAAATGGCTAGTCGCTGATAGTCACTTTGTGGGAAGACTTGGTGGTGGGGACGGCTCTAGGCTTCCTTACATAATTTCTAACTTCTTTAGTCTACTCCGCCTACACCTTTGGATGAAGGGGGATGGAGAGTAGATTCGGCTCCTTTTCTAAGAGCTTTTACTTGCCCTTCTCCTCCTATCGAATCTTCTATTACCTTTTTTTCTGGTTTTATTATTTTAGTCTGGCTGCAAAAGATGCGGCAGCCACCTTCACCTCGTTGAAAAGCTTGCTTCTCTTGCGTTAGGTGTTGCGGACGACGAGGGCACCCATGCTGTCATCGAGCTTGTCCTTGGGCTTATTGCACTACTTGATGTCGATCGATTTTTTGGAGGAATGTTCGGAGCGCTTTTCCTAATCAGACTCTATCATGGGAGGAGGCCGCACTATTGTCAACCGTCTGATCGATTTAATTATGGGATCGTTGAAGTAGGGGTCAGCCAGAGCCTCTCGAGCCTTGACTCTCTTGACTGGATCTTTTTCAAGCATCCGTTTCAGGAGGTTCAACGCTTTGGGCTACATCTCCTAGAAATACGACATCTTGAAGTCGACATAGGCGGCTTTGTTGAGCCGCATGATATCAGCCTGTACCTTCCCGTCGAAGAGTCGCCGACCTGTCAGAATCTCAAAGAAGATGCAGCCGATGCTATAGATATCGCACTAAGGCTCGTACTTGGACTTGAGCTAGGTGATATTGATGACCTCGGGGGCCACATATCCTGGAGTCCCGCACCTACTGAACAAGTATTAATCGAGATCGCAATTAGTTGCCAGCCCGAAGTCGGCGATCACTGCCTCCACGCAGTCCTCCCCTCGAAACATGATGTTGTCGGGCTTGAGGTCTCGGTGCATGATGCGCTTGGAGTGCAAGTAGGCGAGCCCTTCGAGAATGCCCTTAAGAATGACTTTGACTTCAGGCTCCGGGAAGACCTTGAGGGTGGAGAAGATGTCGCCGAGTGATCCGCCCTTAAGCTGTTCGACGATGACGTAGATGGAGTTCTGAGTCTCGTAGACCTCGTAGACGGTCATGAGGTTGCGATGACTCAATTAACGCATTATATTGATTTAATTGATAAGAGATTATTTGCCGTTTTAGTTACCGAATGTTGAATACTTGAGGAAGCTCTTGGCGGCGTAGATCTTCCCGTCCTCCAGACTCTCCACCAAGTACACAGTCCCGAAGTTGCCCTTGCCCAGCTTCTTTATGGGCTTTATGAGATCGTGAAATCCCTGCTGGTTGATCTTCAATTTAAGGGAGTCCCGGAGTGCATTAATATCCTTAGTCGACCCTACAAATTCGACAGCTTTCGTATCTTTTTCGAATTTGATCCCTTACGCCACTCCCAGCTACTTCTTGAGTCCTGGAATGAAAACTGTCTTAGAACGTATCACCGTAAAGGAGAGATCGAAGCTGAATTCGCATTTGAACAGCTATCCCGAAAACTAGTCAAAATGTTACATCGACGAGTAAATGGTTCTACAAGACGAGTAGCTGGAGTGAAGTGCCTTTGAATTTTAAAGGAAGTGCGAGCAAGGGCTTGCCGGCCTTGCTCTCGACCCCTGTTCTGATAAAAATCTATTCCATTTAATTTTATTTAATTTTAGATTGTTTGTTGATGAGATTGGACCTTAGTTACTTCCCCTTCCTCGAAAAGCACTAACTTAGACTCCTCACTGCAGTCGAGCTCGCCATGCGCAACCACGAGTGGGTGCCTACTGAGGTCATACAAAAAATCGCTGCCATCCCCGGCAACGCCTTTCAGCTCATCCGCAACCTCCTTAAGATGAAGCTACTTAGCCATATCAATAGAAAGTACGACGCGTATCGACTAACATCGTTGGGATATGATTTCCTGGCCCTGAAGGCACTGTTCAACAAGGGACTGATCGAATCAGTTCATGGTAAAATAGGTGTGGGCAAGTAGTCGGATATTTATTACTGCACAAACAGCTAGGGGAAAAAATTGGCCCTCAAGCTAACTAGGCTAGGTAGGACTTCTTTCCGGTCGGTCAAGAACAACAGAGACTATATTAAGAATCGGACTCAGTACAACTGGCTCTATCTGAGCAGGCTGTCTGCTGTTATCGAGTTCCAGACCATGAAAATACTTCACTCAGCAGGCTTTCCCACTCCTGAGCCGATCGAGCAAAATCGGCATGCCATATTGATGAGTCTTATCTAAGGAAACCCTCTCCACCAAATCCGCTAGGTCGAACACCCTTTTTAGATGTTCAAGGAAATCCTGAAGTTGATCTGCAAGTTTGCTGAGAACGGACTCATCCACTGCGACTTTAACGAATTTAACCTCATTCTGGATAACGAAGGGAAGATCCATGTTATCGACTTTCCTCAAGCCGTGTCCCGGGATCACAAGGATGCACAATTCTTCTTCGACCGTGATGTAGGCTGCATTTACAACTTTTTCTAGAAATTGATCATTAAAAATCATCTGCAGGAGGAGGTGAAACTTGAAGTAGAAATGCCCGACCTAGATTAGATCAAGGTCTGCAGAAGACTGGACGAATAGATAAAGGCGAGCGGGTATCTGAAGAAGAACAAACTGACTTCGCAGGACCTTCGACTCATGGAGAAGGTTATGGCAGAATGTATGAAGCTCAAGTAGGATGGAGTTTAGGAGGACGAGGATTAATAATAAGACTAGTAAGTGAAATAGTAAGGGGACTCGTAGGAGGCTGAGGATTCAGACTCTCAGCATTCAGGTAGCTAAAAGAGCCAATAGCATTAGCCGTTGCAATAAGCAGCTTAATAAAAATAGCGTTTTGAAGTGAAAGAGTAGTAACCTTAAGTTCACTCTAAATAGGCTCAAGACTCGCAGGACGAAGCTGACTAATTTGCAGAGTTTGTCAAGGAAAAAAATGTTTATCGGCCGGAAAAATAAATTTTGCAAAAAGATAAAAAAACATTGAGGAGCAAGGACTACATCCAGAAGGTGAAACAGAAACAACAAGGCAAGAAGCACAGGCCGATCGACTTGTGCAGGAACGTGAACAAGGGCCGAGTTAAGGTTGACTCGGCCGAATATGATTTTTGTAATTATGATTGAGCCTGTGCGCTTTCGCATTAGCTCCAGGAGAATAGTTGTTAGGCCTTCAGTCAGGTTATCATAGTACAGGGAAGAGTAGTCTCGCTCAACTGATTTCAGTCTCACATTTTTCAAGACCAGAAGGAGCGTTTACATGCAGCAGGAGAGGCCGAGCCTTGGCCATGACGAGAGCAGCCAATAACTGACGGTATTCGATGAGTTCTAATGTTGCTTTGAGCAAGTGAACGGACTGCTCAGTGCACTTGGCAAGCGACTGTCCTAGAGCAAGGAAGAGTTGAGGAGAGTGAGCGAAGATTTTAAATCTGTGAATAGAGCGATAAAGGCGTCGTGCTAGTAATCCTTAAAAAAACTATAGGGGTTCAAGAGGGGGGCTTCACTCAGCCTGGGCCGTTACTGCCAGCGTTCGGCCGAAAAACATCAGTTCTCTAAGGAAATAAGGAACCTAACCAGCCACCTGAACTAACTTGGAAGAGGGATGGAGTTGATTTCCAATAAAGTAAGGGCCTTTGAGCATTAATTTTATGATGGAGCGCTGGCCCAGCAGATACGGTGAATATTTTTATAATGAGAGTAGGCACTGGATCATAGAGTTAAAAGAATACAATCCTTCAGGACTTTGTCCGCTGTGTCGAGGGCTCGAGAATCGTACCCCAACCATACCGTGATGCCAATCCGAAGCTGAACTACCAGCTGATCCACAAGAAGCTTTCTGCGTTGCGGAGCAAAGATGAGTTGCAGCTGGCCAAGTAGGCAATAATCCTGACAAGTTTAAAGGCAATGAGCTCAAACTAGCACAGTTAGGTGAGCCAACAGTCTGTGGCGCAGAGATAGTTGCGTAATATTTATTAGTAAAAAGTATTTAAGCACAAGGCCCCTTCTCAATCCTTTGTCACCAACGCCTACAAGACCTCCCTCAAGCGCAAGAAGCTACCCATCGACCTTGACAAGGCCAGGGCTTGTTTCCGCTATTTCAGGATCACTCTCCTCAATATCATCGGCAGGAAGGATAAGTACTTCGAGCAGATCCTCGGCAAGGAGAGCGACGACAAGGCCATCCTCCGCAAGCCGGACTCGGCCTAGTTCTAGGAAATTTGTCTTCGGATCAAAAAAGCTATGGAAGCCAAGGGTAGGTTCCGCAATCGATAGAAGTTCAACGTCGTGCTAATGCCCCAGCTTAAAGTGCTAAAATACCCCTTTCTCAAGCGCAAGTACGAGAAGTATAACTATAAGCGAGTGGTCCAGGGCGACGCCGAGCAAGACTCCGAGGAGCGAGTCGAGGACGACCAACCCAAGAAGTTCAGGGATCTGGCCCACTGGAAGAGGGAAAATTAAGTTGACCTTAGAGCCAAGGTCTTCATCATTAAGGGAGGATACTAGGACCTGAGAAAGGCGCTTGTCGAAAGAGGCTGGGTGTAAAACACAGACGTCCACAGCAAGATGTTCGATCTAAAGTGGTCTTGCAAGCAGATGGATATCCCATTCGATGATCTCAACTAGAGCCAGATAGTGAACCACTTCTGCAACAACCAGGGCCTGGTGAGCAAGTTCGGACTGGCGAAGAATCTGCGATCGCTGGTATTTCTTGAAAACATTGACTACGACAAGTTCTACCCACGCTGCTACGACATTGGAGACCTCTCAGATTTCTAGAACTTCGTCGAGGATTTCAAATTCACCTTCGCAGAGACCGTGCTCAAGAGGTTTTACTACGACCCTAACCGTTACCTCAACTTCGAGTGCAAGGTCAGGCTCGCTCTCTTCATACTCAAAAAAAGGAGGTCCTCGCCCTTTGTGCAGATTTAAAATGCTGTACCTTGCTCACCAGTTTGTCAATAATTTCTGTCTCATCACTCCTGACGAATGGCTCATCCTCACCGAAAACCCCGACATCCCTGAAAAGGACCTTCAGGTCAGACTAAAGTAGCTCCAAAAATTATATTAGAATTAAGACAAGGACCTCCCAGCCGAGTAAAACCTGCTTCCCTGGCAAGTTCTTTTGAAAGCCAAGGTGAAGGAAGAGTTGTCCAAGTTGGAGTCAGAGGATCCCCAGTTCAAAATGAACGGCTTCAGGAACGTGTGGATCGTAAAGCCGAACTTTCTCTCGAGAGGGAGAGGCATCCGGTGTTTTAACAACCTCTACGACATAATCGACTACTCCTGCTACAAGGACATCCAATACGTGGTGCAGAAGTACATCTAAAACCCTTGGATAATCCTGGGTAAGAAGTTCGACATCCGTCAGTGGGTGCTGATCCAAGGCTTCGACCCGCCAAAGGTCTGGTTCTTCAATAAATGCTACTTCAGATTTTCTGCCTAAGAGTACACTATTTAGGATATCAGCAATCGCTTCATCCACCTGACCAACAACTCCATCAACAAGCACTCCTCTAAGTTTGCCAGCGGACCTATCCAGCACAACATGTGGAGTGAGGAGGAGTTCGCCTAGTACATGCAGAAGGAAAAGGGATTACCCTTCGAAATCATCAGATAAAAAATGAAGGAAATTGTCATCGCCACTATCATTTCCTGCAGAGGCACCGTGAGCTCCAGGAAGAACACCTATTAGCTGGTCGGCTTTGACTTCATGGTCGACAGTTAGCTCAACGTCTGGCTCATAGAATGCAACTCCAGTCCGTCTCTGGAGTACAGTACGCCAGTGACGAGAAGACTGGTGAAGAACCTGCTGTAAGAGATCGCGCGAGTGATA
Organism: Craspedacusta sowerbii; assembly: GCA_003687565.2. Lineage (NCBI taxonomy): Eukaryota > Metazoa > Cnidaria > Hydrozoa > Limnomedusae > Olindiidae > Craspedacusta > Craspedacusta sowerbii. The sequence continues at coordinate 45,607 of QQSS02003349.1, read as the reverse complement.
ACGTAGCGTCGGAGCAACAGCTTTGAGTTGATCTACAAGGGAGAGCAGTTCGAGAGCAAGCAGTTCCGGGTGTGAGTGATGGATGCATTTAATTACAGCTAATTAAAGCTCCTAGTTATTTATAGCCACTAATGAGATTATACAGCTATTAGGTATCGACTAACTTTGAATGGATTTAGTGCGACGCCAAACTCCTCTGCCATTATCAGGGCACCTAGACCCTCCTCTCCCTCTCGCCCTCAGTCGCCCTCCTCTCCCTCGCAGGGCAGGAGATACCCATCAAAATTCACATCGAGTTTTAGAAGGAATTTGTCTTCGATGATGAGGTCGGCTGGAACTGGCATAAATCATGGAAAATCCCCAAATTAAAAATCAATTTATCTTCTAACGAAAAGTTCTTGGAATCCACCAAGGCCTGCGAAATCATCCAGGCCGAGATCTTCGCAGTCAAGATCTAGTCCAAATGCGAGACTGAGCCCATCCTCGTCGAAGTAGGCTTGGAAGGCACTCGCAAGCTTAGTCTTTAAAAAGGTGAGGGTGTCTTCGACAATCTTAAGTTCAAGTAGACCTCTTACAATAATCTCAAGAGCAAGTTCCATCTGGTGCTGATAATAACGATTGCCAACCAACTGTTCAACTCGGAGCAGATACTGTGTTCGATTTTATCCTCGCCAATCTACGTAGACTCACGCAAAAATGCGAGAGACAGCAAATTGCTGAGAGTGCGACAGCTAAATGCTATTTCGCAATCCTTCTAGATCGAGATCATCAAGAAGTAGTTCGTAAGAAGGAAGCTCAAACAAGGACTCGAGTTCTAAGAGAAGATAGACAATACAGGCCTCGGCCTCATCAAATACCTCTCTGCAGCCAACATTAGGTTCAAGGTCAAGCATCCCCTCTTTATGGCGATCATCTTCAGCAATGTAATCAAGCTCATGATCCACCCCTCCGTCGACCGATCCGTCTTTTCGCTCTACCTCCAGGAGTCACTCAAATCCATTTTCAAGAAGTCGAAGCTGACCAGAATTCCCGACAATGAGAAGCCATTCCACATCTACCTGATGCGAAACGAGTACATAAAGGAGTGTAGGTAAGAGCTGTCGATCTACGAGTGCCCGATAATCGCAGTGGTGACTAAGCCCTGCAGCGAGTACATTGAGCTGCAGGTGGATGAGATCAAGGAAAACTATAAGCAGCTCTATTCCTAGATCGAGAAAATCTAAATGAATTTCGAGAATGAGGAGGAGGACTTGTAGAGCAAGATCCCCAAGAACAAGTCGACCTTCGAGTTCGTCTACCTCCCCAAGCGCAAGTCCTTTGGCCTCGCCGATCTCGTCCCCATCCGCAAGGCCATCGCTCTTGGCGAAAAGTTCAGGAGCGCAGGCAAGCTGGAGATGTGCAAACTTTGTTCGCATGAGAACTGATTATAATAATTTGGCGCAATGAAAGAAGATATGGAAGAAGACTCTTTCCACAAATATTATGACTACCTCGTTGACTCCATCAACAGACTAGAAATTCAGAGGCCGCCCAAACCCATGTCTCCTTTCCTCTGGTTTCACCTGGAGTCTGCAACTCAATGCAAGGTTAGGAAGGAACCCCATATGAAAAATAAGGAGTTTTCAAAGATAATCAGCTAAAAGTGGAAAAACATGCCCTAGATTATCAAGAACAAGTACGCCGATGTCTACTCCAAAAATATTAAATGTTATAACAACCTCTATGATCAGTACAAAAGCCTGAGGAAAAATAGGAGGACTTTGTCCGCCTATTTCGTATTTTTCAAGGAAAAGTGCCCTACGATGGCACATGGCCGCATGAATCACTTTGAGACGACCAAGCTGCTGGCACAATAGTGGAAGAATATGAGCAAGGAGGAGCGAAAGATCTATGAAGAGAAGGCGTAGGTGATAAACTTAATTAACAAAAGGTTTGAGGCCGAAAGAGAATAACACACCAACAGATACATACAAGAGTGCAGATAATTTAGGAAGATGCTTTCCGTTTAGAAAAAATAATTTATCGCCTAGGTGAAGGAACGGCTCTTATAGGACAACCGCAAGCAGAATGTCGCTTAGCTCAAGAGCAGAGAGCCTCTCAAAAAGAAGACAAAAAAGGAACAAAATGGCAAGTCACTCAACCCACTCGAAGAAATTTAGGAAATCAAGGGATAGATAGCCCTCGCTATTTAGTAGCCAGTCATTATTAAACTCAGCAAGTCAAAAGGAAAGTCCAAGGCCAGTGATAAGCCCGAAGAACCTCGATAGCTCGTCGCTGACAGTAGCAAGCTCAAAATCAAGAGTAAATCTAAATCCGTTTAGCAGCGCAAAATCAAGAGTAAATCCGTCTAGCCTTAGAAATAGAAGGAGGCGCCAAAACCCACTCGAGAAACACGAAGCAAGGAAAAGTAAATTAAAATCGTACCTCAGCCAGGGTTGGAAACACGTTCCAAAGGGACTGCCAAAAAGGACTCCAAAAAGCCTCCTGCCGTTTAATAATAGGCTCCACAACTAGAGCAAAATTCTGAAAAGAGTGAGCCCTCAAGAAAAGCGGTTGAGAAGAAGCCGAAGGAGGAAAAGATGTAGGCGACGAAGAAGCGGCGTCTGAAGTTCAAGACCACCAAGCCCAAGGACAAGAGGGTGCTTAGAACTTCACCTCGAATCTCAAAGAGGAGATGATTATTATGATATTGAATAATGATGTCATGCCAGAGGCGGGAAGTCCTAATCTCTTAGGGCTGGCTTCTTTCGGTTGTCTCGGTTCTCCCTGCCACCTCTGTTGTCTCTCTCCCCTCTATTGTCCCTCTCTCCTCTGTTGTCTCTCTCCCCTCTATTGTCCCTTTCCCCTCTGTTATCCCTATCCCCTCTATTGTCCCTGTCGCCTCTATTGTCCCTCTCTCCTCTGTTGTCCCTGTCACCTCTATTGTCCCTCTCTCCTCTGTTGTCCCTGTCACCTCTATTGTCCCTGTCGTCTCTGTTGTCTCTTCTTTTGTCACCTTTATACTGCCTATCACCTCCACGATCATCTCTCCTTTATCCTTTTTCTCGAGGCTACTTGCCTTATCTCGGCTATCTAGGCTCTCTAGGCTCCTTAGGTTACCTGGGCTACCTCGGTTATTTGGGCTATCTGGGCTCGCGGTCATCTTGCCGAGATTCCCTAGGTCTGCCTTCCCTGCCTTCACCGCGGTGCTCCCTGTCTCTGTTGGCCGGCTTCTTTGTGCCTGCGACGGGCAAGCCCTCCTGGAAGTTGAGCAAGTGCTAAAGATTGGAAGAAGTCTTTTAGGCAGGCTTCTCCTTATTTTTCTTGTCCTTCTTGGTGACTCGTTCATCGATTTATCGATCCTCCTTGGTCTGCAACACCTGCAGCTTTTCCTTCTTTATCCACTCCTCGTTGATCACCTTCTTCTTCTACACCTTCTTTTCTCCGGGTTAGCTCGCCTACTAGCTCACTCCCAGCTACTTGTAGTAGTCCTACAACGTTATGCCTTTCACTTCGGGCACTGCTGGCTATTCGGTCTATTTCTCAGTAGTCTCCTCCTACTTCCTCAAGTATTTATCCTCCTTGAGGATGTCGTGGTGATTTCCCCAGTTCCCACTTCCGCCTCCGTTTTTTTTCAATTCCTTTCCACGGCCAGTGCCGGAGTGGCGATCGAGAACGTGAGGCTCTGCTGGGACTCCCTTGGGAGGTCGGGGGTCCTTTCTAGGAATATTTCTTTCCTTGGTGTTTTAGGGGATGTTTGAGGTTTGTTGAGGGAGATCCTTGGTCTTGATTTGTTAATTTTGCCTGGGTTCTCTGGGCTGTTTTTTAAAGCCAGTGTTCCTGGGGACAGCTTGCTATTCATCATCATCGTCATGAACGATGTGAGCGAAGACATTGTTGGAGCTCATCTTAGTTGAAATATTAATAATCAATGGATATCGCAAGAGGTATCTTTAAATATCAACTGACTTTGCGATGAAGATTGATAATCATTTAGAGCCGCATAAGTTGTCTTCTATGGCTCTTCGGGAGGCAGCCATCTGTTGCTCTAAAGTCGCTCTCAGATCTTTTATATTTTGCTTCTTCTCCAGCACGATCCGCGCGTTCTGGTCGTCGTGGATGAATAGCTCCAGGCTTGAAGATATCCGGTTGTTCTAGAGAAATATTTATTACACCATGGCTCGGTACTCTACGATCTGATTCTCCAATTCCTAGTTTTACTGCTCGAATGCCTTAATCTGAGACTAGAGATCCTCCTCGGGGACGCTGACCTCCTTGTTGCCGTTGTTCAACTGGATATTGGCTTGAGTTATCTTCTCACTTAGAGCGTTCTGGTGTTTAATCTCATTTTAGTTGTCGCTTATTATCTGGAGTAGCTTAGCCTTGAGCTTCTAGTTGTATTGGTATTTGTCAGCGAATTCAAATTTTAAATTTTACAGGAAAATTTGTGCCCTGTCGACAGCCTAAGTTAGCTCTTATTCCTCCTTATTATCCTGTTTCTATTTCAGTCTCTCAAGCAGGCCCTCCTTCTCATCGAGAACTTTCCGGCTTCTTTAGAGGAGAGTTTTGAGTTCCTGGTCAAGGCCCTCGCGGAAATAGTTGGCCTCGACCTGGCGCTTCATGATGGTTTCGATGTCCTTGCTGATATTTTGGAATTCGAGCATGACTTTGTCCCTAACGTCCTTCCTCTTTTAAAGGGCATCGAATATATTTTATTTCTACTTATACAGCTGGTGCGTTTGGAGGATCCCGTCCTCTATCAGTCGCTTCAAGCTCTCCACCTAGCACGATAAAGATGATAACTCCTTTTTTAGACCCAGAATTTGCTCAATGTACACTTACTAACTATTGCTTTATTTTGTTTACGCCTTCAGTCGCTAGAGTTCAGCCCGCAGGAACTGAATTTGTTGCAGTGCAGCGTTGTGTCTGCTCGTGAAATCTCTGAATTCGAGTTCAATTTTTTTTTCAGCCTCCTTGTTGAGGGAATAGATTTTGCGAAGGCGGTGGTGCAAGTCGTAGATATCGGAGGTCTGAATAGCCAGAACCTCCAATTCTCCTCTCAAAAACTGGATAACGGAAGTTTTGTCTTATTTTTTATGAGGGATCTAACAGCTGTTCATAAAATTATTTATGTCAACTATTATCTATCAGCCGCCTTCTCTGCGACTCAAGGTACTCGCCCACTTACGACCCCGACTTCCCCTGTACCTCTTCCAACAATTCTAGAGCGCGCTCCGGGCTGAACTGAAGCTTTATGTTGAACTCCTTCACTTGCCGAATCTGCTGCATCTCCTATATTGCCTGGTCAGTCAGCTTTATCTATTCGTTCAGCTAGTTAAGCTTCTGGCTGAGGAGCAGTTTCTGTTTTTCTGCTTTTTTTTGCATGGAAAAAAGCTAATGTTTTTTAAGTTCGAGTTAGATGCTTTTAGACTCCTGGAAGGATTGCTAGAAGGAGGTGGTTTTGTCAGCCCTGGCGGCATCGGCCAGCTTGTGAGCCTCATAGAAGGGGTAGAAGGAGCGGAAGTTGAGGCTCCTTTCCTTCAGCTGCTAACTAAAGTATTAGTACATAATCATCGATATAAAAAGGTTTTAGGGTTAGTCTTTCATGATTAGCAATTAATATTTATTTAACCCCAGGAACTGGCTCAAGGACCTTGTCCAGAAGGACCTCTCCCAGCGCCAGCAGATCAAGGACCATGTCCGCCAACAGGATCACCTCGACGAACTCAAGCATACTCATGAGCGCGCCCTCTTCGAAAGCAGGCGCTAGGACCAGTTCAGGAGACTGGCCCAGAGCCAGATCCAGCCGAAAAGTCCGTACTTGCACCTGCAAAGACTAAACCAGTAAAGCCTTGAGAAAAAGGAAAAGTTCTACTAGTGCTATATAAACTAGGGGCAACGCGAGCTGTAATCGAAGGCAGACAGGAAAAACCGGGAATTAGACTCGCTCCGAAGGTCTTTCCGCTAGAGATACTCCATCGAACTCAAAAACCAGATAGACCAACGCAAAATGCAGAGGTCAGCAGAACACAGACAGAGCGAGGCCTGGGACACTCAGAACCTCGACTCGGCCGTTCTGCAGTATCGTAGAGATCTGGTCAATTCCCACCTTAACAAATAATTATAAAAATAAACTCTTAGAGGATTCCTAAAGGAGCAAGTTAAATAGAGGCATTCCGCGGAAAAATCGGACACGCAGGCAGACAAGTACGCCTATGCAAAAGTCCTCCCCAACAACGCCAATCTCCTCGACCTGGGATAAAGGCTGCAGAGCGACCGCAAACGCCACCTGGATTACCTCGAGAAGTTCTATTTGAAGGAGCGGGACTCACAGATTAAAGCCCGCTGATTTTATTGAATTTATCAATTTGAATGGACTGCCAAACCCTCAAGGAGCTTGTCATTAGCAGCGAATGGACTGAGATCCCCGAAATTATTTTATTGTCTGTCAAAGAAATATACAACATTCTCATCTCCGTACAAACCGAACTCAGGGCCAAGGCTGAGCGACAGGAATTATCGGCAGTCTTGGAGGATGTAGCCAAAATCATTGATCGGAGGTACGATAGCAGCCTCTAAATGACATCGGGCATTCAGCGTGAGCAAGGGCTGGACCGTGTGCAAATCGAGTAGGTGAGGACAATGATCGAGACGGCATTCCAGCGGAAGACCCTTAAGATACAGGCGGGAGAAAGTCCGAAAGTAGGGCTGAAGCCATAGTTCATGAGCAACGCACTAATGGAACAAATATAGCAGATATAATAACGCTGCCTGCAAAAGCACGGGTAGCTGCTGATCTAAATCGAGACACTCAGAAATTAATTTGGCTCTATCACCAGCAATATCACCAACTAGATGGAGGAGCAGCTCGCTCGTTATGAAAAGGACCTCGAAACCTTCAAGTAGATTCACTAGGAGGAAATCACCAGGCAGGCTCAGGCCATCAAATAGCTTAAAAGAGAGCATCTCAGGAAGTCTAGTAAAGCCGACTCACGAGGGAGCCAGAGTGACTATCTCGAGAGCGTGATAAGCACCCTGAGGAGTCAGATAGATTAAATAAACGTGAAGAAGGTGTAGCGAAAGTAGATATCAGAGCTGAAGCAGCGAGTGAACCAGCTGCAGGAATAGCGAAGTCAGCCGAACCGAATGTATTAACAGATAATGCACACTATCGAGGAGTCAAGAGTCTCCTAAAATTAAAAACTGAAGAAACTTAAGTCTTAAGTCAGGAGCTAGTTCAATAAAGGAATCAAAGAGAGCATCAAAACCCTTCGCTAGGAATTCAAGGCCCTCAGCAGTTCCAGCAGGTAGCAAACCTACCCTCTCAAGTAACCTAAACACCACGAAACTGTTTCCATCAGCAAAATGTAATCCAAGAGCGCAATTGCTGATATCAAGGAATCCCTTAAGCGAGTGCACCAACACCTCTCAGTTCGCAAAGATAAGCCGAACGAGGGCCGTTAATGGATTTAGGCGAAATTCTCTGAACAAGACTAGAAACTTTAGAATTATATCAAGCATGTGTGCCAGCTGATAGACGAAAAGCCAGAGGGATTGCCCGTTAGCCAGACTCTGATGTAGCTGCATCAGCTGCTGAGACTGACAAGCTCAAGCGCAGTAATTTCGCACTAGTTGGTGTGGCAGTCGACAGTGCACAACACGAACCAGGACAACTTCAAGCTCTAGAACAACAGGCAAACTGTCTTCGTGCTTACTCCAGGACTCTACCGAATCACAATTGCAGTTTTTACTTTATCCGTTAACTAATTCCATGTTATCCTAAACAACGACTGTATAATTTCCTCGCAGTTCACGAAGGAGTCCGCCAGAAAGATCGGATGCGTCCGAGGCAATCAGGTGACCGAACTCGTGGTCCTCCCCAGTCGCTGCCGACTCTCCGTCAGTTACAAAGGCCCCGAAGAATATTAGTCGTTTTTCCAGCTTGAGCGTCTTTGATTACAATAATGGATAAGCTGATTACCATATCAAACCGATTCACCTACCAAGAAATCACTGCCACCGATCACCCTCGAGTCAACCTAGCCAGAGGAAACGACAAGCTCCTCAAGCGGCCTGTTGACATTTACTTCCTCCTGGATAATTAGCCGGACTCACCGCTGGATTAGTAGTACTTCTAAGTGGTAATGACTAGACTTGCCAACATAGCTGCCTCGAGAGTGGTTGAAATAGTCCCAGTCTGCGACGTATCTTTGTGACCAGATGGTTCGTTCTAATAAACTAAAAAACATTTTTGTTTGCGAGGCTGCCTATCTGACTTCGCTGAGGAAGATGATCGACCAGAATTCCTTTCTCCGAGAAAGGCATCTCCTCTGTATTATAAAGCCGATTATCAAAGCAATTGAGGCCCTTTCTGCCAAGGCTTTATGCCATGGCTCTATCTGTCCATAGAACATCCTGCTATGGAATAATGGGACTTGCAAGCTAGGCTTCAATAAGCTCTTCAAGCCCAGAATCAACTACCTAGCTCCGTAGCACCTGAGCAGCCACTCCCGGAGCGTGTAAGGGGACATTTACTCGCTGGGAGTGATGATGCATGAGTGCTTATTGGGAGTCTACCCGTTCATAGCCGAAGAGGCCAGCATAATGACAGATAAGGTCTACCAAAAGCTTTATAATTATTAGTATAAAGTAAGCTAACAGAATCCATTTAGGATCCTGGTGAGCCAAGAGCTTCGTCATCTCATCAACGAAATGTTGGCCTTCGACCCCAAGCAGAGGCCCTCTCCTTCCCAGCTACTCAACAGTCTCCTCTTCACCAATCTTTAAGACAATAAAATCCTTGGCTCTGACTTCATCAACAAAAAGATTGTCCAGGTTTTAGGCACCAAGCAGAGCATCATATCCCCAATATTGAAGGAGGAATAGGTCTTGTGCTATCACCTCAAGGAATAAAGACTGTGCATTCTTAGGTCGATCGAACAATCCTATTACGACGCCTAATTCGACTAGCTGGACACTCACAAAGAGAAGCTTGTTCTTGCTAAGAATTACCAAACTCCCAACCTGCTCACTGTCGTCTAATTTTAAAATACGGGACAGATCCAATTGGTCGTCAATAATTACTACAACCAACATTCCTTGCTCGATTACCTCAACCAACGCACTCAGCCCTGCAATTAGTCGTAGGCGAATTATTACATGAATAACATACTGAGCAGACTGGCTCCTCTAAGAGAGCAGTTGAAGGACCACCGCTCGCTAACGGCTCGACACATCTACCTGCACAACGCCCAGTTCTACTTTGCAGAGCCCCTGCTGCTGGGCAAGCGGATGAAGGACAAGATGAGGGAGAACCTCGAAGGCATGCAATTCGCTCCATAAATTGTGCTAGGTGGAAAAACCTTGCTTTCTGACAGTTGGGCTTTGGGCTTCATCTACTATCAGCTGCTCTTCACAGGACTGCCCTAATTCAGTGTCTCCAAGGAGCTTATCATCCCTCAGAAGTCCTACCTCTCCATCAACGCCAGCTAGTTTCTCAACTGCTCTCTCCAGCACGAGCCCGGTAAGCGAGCTAAAGTTAGCGAACTCAGAGTGGGTAGTTACGACGACAACTGGGACCACAGGCAGAACGAGTAGGCGAACGCAGCAGAGCGCTAGAATTCGAGTAGTGGACATGTATTTTCGAGCTTCAACTTCAAATATTACTTTGGTCAAGAAGGTCTAAACTAATATTTCGGATCTCTGCACAAACAGTACAAGCTCGAACGCAAGATTGTCAAGGCGCTCTTTGTTGGGCTTCTTTTCTTTTTTGGCTATTTCTGGGTATTTTGGTAGGGAGTTGGGGCAAGTCTATTCAACTATGGCTACATGGAGCCAATCACGTTGCCTACCAGTAAAAATAGTGGCACCACTTACTACAAATTGACTCTGCTTACTGACAATAAAACATCTTTCTTCAAGGCTTACAACCGCAAATCTTATGAGTATTTCATGACCCAGCTTAACTGCCTCGAATCACCCTTTTCGGCTATTTCAAACTAGCAGCTTGACTTTTATGTGAACTCTCCTGGAACTGTTATGATTGCTTTACTCGCTATCCTGCTATCTTTTGCCTTGGTGGTTTTCAAAGTGTACCAAGTGATTCAGTTGGACCTGGTGAGCTGTATCAACCTCAGAAAAAACAAAAATACAGATTTCCAGCATCTGCAGTATTTTTTGCTGCTTTTTTAATTCAATCAGACTTTTCTACTATTTTTTCATTTTTATCTCTTCGAGTATTTCTACGCGGTGGTGTTCGGACCATGCCTAGCGATGCGACCCTCAGGACTAACTCCTCTGCACTTCGACTCCTACAAATTAATTTTCTAAGGGCGCCTTACCGAATTCGGGTCGAGAGTCATAACATGCGGATTTCTACCTTTTCTCTTACTGATCGTTTTCCAAAGTTTCCTCCTTAGGACTCCAGAATTTTTCACAAAATACGGCATAAATTCACTCCTCTTTCTGCTGCCGCACCTCCTAATCCTCGTGATCTCGAGGATAGGCTTCGGCTCGGCCTCCTTACTTCAGCCCTCACTCACAAACGGGTTCAGAAGGGAAGTTCTGGGAAACTGGTGGAGTATTATTGGATTTTTTCCTGAGGTGGCGATGGTGGGATTGACAATCTTCGAGTGGGGAATCGACTTGATCTTTTATGGGATCGTGGTGTGCACTCGTAAGCCTAAAGAGCCAATATAGAGCAGCATGGAGCGCATCAGATTCTAGCTGTAGAGTAAGCTGTAGTGATCTCTTATCATCTCATGCTATGTTTTAAATTGACCAGGAGTTGATTCTTAGGGCCTCTGTTGTTCACTAGCCCTTCGCAAAACTACTCGCCCAACTACTCTGTCACCGCTGCGGGCTTGAGTCTAGTGAACTCTTGATAAGTACGAGCAAGCCGGCCTGCTTCTTGTGCAGCGCCCGCTGTTAGAAGGACTGCGGCTTGCCACTAGGTTCGTTCAACGCTAAGATAGAATAGATATTAAAAGCTTCAAAAGAGAGTCGGTCATAGAAACTGATAGGCTAGGTGAGAGCCATGATAAAATTGAGGATACAGCGACTGCAATCTATCTAAACAGAAGTCATTAACTCTATTCTTGCAAAAAGTTCTCTCCCACAGATCAGCAGCTCGGTTCGCAGGATCGTTTAGTCCAAGGAGAAGGCTCTTCATTTCAAGGACCCTGATTTTTGGCTTCCATAACTTGCCTCTGCATTCATCGACCTCAGGAATTTGCTAGTACAATCGTCAGAAGACAGGAGTGCTCAATCGTAATCCTTGAGGAGAGGATTGCTCTAAAAGTTAAGAAGGATAGACAAAGGTTTTTAAGATAGGCTTGCCTTCACAAAGTAGAAGTTAAAGGTGACGAACTTGCACTTCAATCATAAGCACGACATGCCGATTTTAATCAAGGGAAACTCATGGAGCAAGGTCCTAAACAATTTAAGGCGGACCAGTCTAGACGAGTACGAGATCGTTACTTTGTGCTGCACGTCTCAGCATAATCAGATTGTATTCCAAGTAACAAGCTTGTCGAGCCCTAATCAGCGAGTGGCCACCTCATCAGCAAGTCACTTTATTACTAGCTTCGAGTTTATATTTAAACAGCGAGTGAACTCATCACCAGAACTGATAAATGTCTGCGTGAGCTATCGAAATACGACCACCTCAAATCTGTAACATTTTTAGGAGAGTAAAGTCTTAATCAGCTCATAGTCCACTGTAAAAATTTCTTAGGATCTCTTGTAGCTGATGAGAGAGCAGGGCACTTTGCTTTAGTTCGTTAACCAGAACGAATTGGGTGAAAGCCAGTGCTCTCAGGCGGGCGTTAGTTTCCGAGTGTTCGACTGGAAATCTATAAAGCAGGTAATGGAGGGGAAATAGGTACAATATTTGCGCTTATCCTTGGTCTGATTCAATAATTCAATCAATTTATCGGTTTAAGAAATTTCCATCTGCTAAATCTAGAGTCTTCCGTGGAGAGAGTAACTTAGCCGTCCTTGCCTTGGATGTAAAGCTGGTGGTCCTTTATTTTTAGCAGGTATCCTGTCTAATCGTCACCGATCAACTCAAACTAAAAATTCTAAGGCTGAATGTTATTCACGGAGCCTGCGCCCAGACTTGCTCCTTATTTGATAGTGTCCTTGACTTATAACCAGTAGGACTCGATAATGCCGCGAGTGGAGAACATGGCAAATCGTTAAAACTAACTCGGCCAGTGCTCCCACTTGGCCTCGATCTTGTTACAATCGCCGAGAAAGACATTGTAGCCCTTGATTTCTATGTAGCGGCTGGAAGTGAGGGGGATGAGACAACAGCGGGGGTGGTCGGAGCAGTCGTTTTTGATGTTGAAGACGCCATAGGCGCGGGGATAGGAGAGAGCTGCTTGCAAGAATAAGACAATCATTTATCAGCTTCTAATTTTCTTTCTATCTTCTTCTACTATTTTCTAGTTAGCCTTCTGAAGGATCAAGTCGATCTACTCGTTATTTTCCTACAGATCCTCCTACTCGTCCATCATTTATCCCAGCTGGTTTGTTATCTGTTCGCCCTTCTCCATCTCCATCTCAAAAAGCTACATCGCTTTCATGATATCCTGCGGCTTTACGTTCTTGTTGTGCTACTTCAGCAGGCCTGCGATCGAGCTCATTGCCGAGCTCAGCGAACTCGCTGTCTGGACTTGGTTGAGATTCATAATGATCTAGTCGATTTTTACTGTCATCTTTTCGCACTTAGTCTGCATTTTCCTTTGGACTAGAATCTCCTTGGCTGTGCTGACTTGACACTGTCTGGGCATGTCTGCGGCGACCAGCTTTTCCAATTCTTTTTATTTTTTTTTGATTTATCGGTTGTACTTATCAAACTGCCGCTTGTAGTTGTTTTGTAGTTTTTTGAGTTCTCTGGTGGTGTTTCTGATGCGTTCGGGGAGAGTGAGTTGAGGTGGTGGTGGCGTGGTCTACTTGGGCTTTTAGTTGCTGCCTCCCATTTCTGATGTTTGATATTATAATAAATAAAGACCAATCAAGCCAGTCTTTCAGAACTCAAGTAGTCGAAATGAAGTCCTGGTCGCTGAACGTTGTAACAGAAGTGAGTGTTAACCGAACTGTATCCACTTCTCTATTCCGAGTTTCGATAGACGTTAGGAACTACGACCGGAGCCTGAACATTGAAATTCCGTTTGAGGAGGTACTGGGGAGTCAAGGGGCAATTAAGGGAGTGTGCTGTCATGACTTGCAAATGGGTGTTTTCGATGGGGTATTAAGGGAGCCTATGTGGTGGCCTGTATTTGTATCGAGCAGAATAGGATCTTTTGGGTGGAGGAGCGAGAGAGGCAGGTTATTAGGGCGGGGGTGTTTAAAGCTGATTTTAGCCGATCGGTTAGCATAGCTAATCCATTATAATAGTCAGTTAAACTATAATTTACCAAACTCATTAGGATAAGAAAATGCCCATCCAATATCCTGACCAAGTTTTGGAGACATTGTCAAAGGCAGGGCAGCACCCAGATCCACAACACTCTGTGCGTTCAACTTTATAATAATGGAGTTTAGTGGATTGATTCTCCCAAGGCGTTGAAGTTAAAGGCCAAAAGGGGAATATTTTAAATCCTCAAATATCATCAGACTTGCCAAGCTAGAAACGAAATTAAAACTGTTGGCGCCACATTAATTAAAATTTAAATTGAAATGCCAGAAGGGTCCGCTAAAAATGATAAGCAGAGCTGTTCTAGTTCTGCTAGTAGTATTAGGGAGGAGAGCACTTTCGAATTTGAGAAGTCACTAGCGGTCCGCTAACCGCAGGCAGTGAGTCTAAAACTCTTTCAAAAAAAATATTCCCTTTTTCTCCTTAAATTTTAAGATGAAAGGGCATCCAGGTTAGATCGAGCTCTAGATGCAGGTGCAGTAGGCCCTGCCTTGCTTCCAGACCCTGAAGTACCTTCTGTGAGATTATCGGAAAAGGCGGAATTGCTATGAATCGAGGCCTTGGTATTGGAGGTGTTGGAAGTCAAGGGCGAGGAAATGGACCAAGTCAGTGGGCTTGAGTTCGTCCATTTCTAATAAATTAAGATATATAATTATTATACTAAATTTACAAATCATTTCAAGGTGTCTACTATCCTGTTGAGTTGGCGCGGGTTGGTAGTTATTCCGTTAGATACCGCCTCGCTGTCGTCTATCAGTCGACCCACTTTCAGGAATCTACGCATAAATTTGCTCAAGAACTTCAGGCCTTCCTACAGCTACTAACTGCTTAGTTGTTTCTTCTAGTTATATTGGTTCAAGTTGTTGAAGTTGCCGGTTGCAACTGCAGATGTTATTTAGTGGCCTGGCCAAGACTGGTACTTCCCTTTTTCCATAAATTACTTAGCCTAAGTAACGTTGTAGACGACATTGAAAAGTGAGACATAGCGATAGATATTGGAGCCGTCGAATAGTTTGAGCTCGGAATATGTGATGGGCTGGAGCATTTAATTTTCGTAGTTTGGGTAGGGCCTCCTGAAGCTCCTGTAGTAATAAACAAGGCGATAGTAGGCTGCTGCTGCCAGCAAAAACACCAGAATGCTTAAAAATATTTTTCTCATTATTAATTCATTAAGTCTTTCGCTAAATTTTCAGACGGGAGACCTAATGGAACTCCTCGCATCCGAACTTTTTGCGCAGACTCTTTGTGAACGATTTGCTCTCAACATTCTGCAGCAATCCGCAGAGCTCCTTGGCGCACAGCCTCAGTTCGGACTCGGTGAGCTTGACTATGTTAATGAGAGTGGGACTGCACTCCTTGAGTTTGCTCTTGATCTTATTGATGAGGTAGACAGCGGAGGCGGCGAGAGTTGAGCTCTTGAATTTATTGAATTTACTCTAAAGTAGAGATAGCTAGCATACATATTGGACCAAGGAAACATCCTTGTTCTACAGTCCGCAGGCCTTTGTGAATATAGTCATGAAGTAGTAGACTGACGCTCGGTGGATGTTGAAATCCACGTGCTTTAGCACGTTCGCTTACATCTCCAGGATGTCCTGTCGGTCGTATGAGTTTGCGCAAAGGTAGATTAGCTCCTTTATGCTTGGGACTTTGTAGGTTTCTTAAAACTTAGCTGCAATGTACAGGCAAGAAAGGCCCAACAGTTGGAATCTGTTTTTTTTGACTTACTGGTTGCGGATGTATCTGTCGATTAGTTGGATCACCATGTAGAAGGTCTCAGGCATTAGCTTGAGCTTATGATGAACATCAGCAAGCCAGTCGATGAGAATGGCCCTCATGGATTAATTGATTTAGGACTGTTTGGCGAAAAGGTTCTAATTCCTGTCTTCCTCCTTGCAGAGGAGGTAGTTGAGGATGTCGCCACTGTATGGATAGGCATACTTATCTTATTGAGGCAGAATACTCTGGCATTAAATTTCCATGACTGGTTGAGTGATAGTCGTAGTGTGCATAGAGATGTTGGGGATGATGAGTGAGGAATTGTTGAGGACAATGCTGGTCTCCTGTTTTTTGTGTGGGTTTTGGAGGATCTTGTCGACAAAGGACCTGTTGGTCAGCCTCTTGGGGTCAGCGTGATTCTTGTTGAGGACATTGGAGACATCCTTGCCGAAGAGCCTATCGGAGAGAGGTCTGTTCGCTCCTGATACGCTTCTGTCGCGGATAGAGAATATGTTCATTCTTAACTGTTATTATATTAATATAACTGAACCTCTGTCTAGATTAAAATAGGCTGGGCCCTTCCATCCTGAGTCAGCCTCATGGCCACACCCTCTCGCCCACTGCCTCCGCATCTGCCTCCCGGAGAGCTCCAAGAGCAGCCTCCTCCGAGGGGAACAAACATAGTAAAGGTCAGGTGAGGAGTGTAAAACTAATCGATCATGGACGTGATGGGGTTCTTGGCCTATATTTAAATGCCAAGGGTTGATATATCATATAAAAACTTGAAATTTTGATATAATTTTTTCGGGCTGATTCTGACGTAGTTTTCCTACAAGGAAAATCATTTAAAGCAAAAAAAAATTGTATTTATTAATAATGGGATTGACAATCACAAAGTTTTTCGACAAATTCTTGGGCAAGAAGGAGGTCAGGATACTCATGCTCGGTCTTGATGCCGCTGGAAAGACCACCATCCTCTACAAACTCAAATTAGGATAAGTAGTCAACTCTGTGCCGACCATCGGCTTCAACGTTGAGACAGTTGAGTACAAGAACATCAAATTCACTGTCTGGGACGTCGGAGGACAGGACAAAATCAGACAGCTCTGGAAACATTATTTCTACAATACTCAAGGCTTAATCTTCGTTGTAGATTCTGCTGACAGAGACAGAATCACCACTGCCAGAGACTAGCTTCAAAGAATGTTAGCTTAAGAGTAGTTGCGAGATGCTGTTGTATTGGTTTTGGCCAACAAGCAAGACTTAGGCGTGATGAACGTGCAAGAAATGACATAGAAGCTGGGAATGCATACCTTGAGAAATAGGGATTGGCACCTCCAAGGGACGTGTGCCCTTTCGGGAGACGGGTTGACGGACGGGATGGACTGGCTCACAAAGGCCATTTCGAAGAAGAAATGAGTTAAAATTAAATAAATAATTGCTCCATCTTTGATAATGCAAATAAACTAATTTGATGCAATTAACAAGCAGTTTTGGACTCTGCGGATCTCAAAGCCCATCAATGACTCCCGACTGCGCCTCCTACGCCTCTTCTTCTAGCACTGCTCAACCCTACCCTAACTGACTCAAAAGCGCCGCTTGTTGATATACCTTTAGTAGATCAGCAAAAGAAAAGCTAATTAGAAATTGAAGCATGCGTTCTTGCTGATCAAGATATACTAACTATCAAAGCTTAAGTAGCTCAACAGGAGCAGGCAGCAAGCCACGATGCCCTTCAAGAAATTTCTCTTAAAGGAAGGCAGAGTGATAAACTAACTCTCCTCAGGGAACGACATGCTATGGAAGGGCTATCAATCTAATACTAAGTACTGAAATAGTAACTCATTTATGTTTGGGACTTAGCCCTTTGGTTTTGTACAGTCTGTCAACGCGTTACTTGTAATCTTAGTAGGACTAGTCCTTGTAGATTACGATGCGTTGTCCGCATGGTTTAATCACTTTTTTCTATTTCAATGGAGATTGTGGCCTCTCGAGGCTGCTCCAAAGACTGTTTGATTTGGAAGATCTTGAAATAGAACGAGGCACACGCCATTAAAGTCGATTAGCTAAGTATCTCGACTTCTATTAAAGTTACTCTCTGTATTTTTGCAAGATGTTGAGCCTTCTGTTCTGAGATTACTGACGTATGGAAGGCTTATTTTCCTTTTTTCTTTGTCTAGAGGCGTAGCCAGAGGGAGAGTAGTTTTTCTGGGGCTTGACTTCAACTTGCTGTTTGGAGGTTTTGAGAGGGGATCTTCCAAAAAATTTAGTGTCCTAGAAGTCGACATTTAGTTTATAGATAGTAGCAAAGCTGTTGATTTATTTCTTTATGCGCTTTGAATCTGACGTTAGATTGTTGAGTCTGGCGAACTCTAGTACTTTCACTAACAATGATTGTTACAATTTCTAAAGACACTCGCATTGTCTAAGAGTGTCCATAAACTAAAAAATGAGGCCAGTCGGAACTGAATTGGCTTTGTTAGTGAGCTAATCTAAGAAGACCCAAATTTTTCTGAAATTTTTTTGTAGGAGCAAATTATTGTGCAGACTTTTTCTAAAGGTTTACATGAATAGCTTGACGAATTGTTTCTAGTTGAGAAAGCCGGGCTAGGACTAATACTCTTGGATTCTTCTAGCCAACATTGAACTTTTGCTATCCAATTTCCTCTAGAGCGGAGAGCGACTGCTCTGTGGGGGCTCGATGTCTCCGAAGGAGAATTTCCTGAGCAGGGAGGAAGAGGAGAACTTGTCGGCCGTGGAGGGAGTGCCGAGCAGTTTGGCGAAGGGCAGGCTCTGGAGCATAAATTTATTTAATAAAAAAGAGATGATAAAATCAGCATAAGTTTTAACTCTTTGGCTACTAAAGGGTCTGCAGAGATTCAAGAGAGAAATCCTTCTTGAACTTGCGTTTGCAGCAATTCAGCCTGAGGACTAGGTTAAGTCCCTGCTTACGCTAACACTCGAAAGACATTCCTTCGAAAAAGGCGCACAGGCCGTGGTAGCTCCGCTCGCACTAGACACAGCTTAGAGTCTTGCCTTTTATGTTTAGACAGATTTGGCAGGGGGTAGATTACTTGTTTTAAGGCAATTTGCAAATGGGCTAAATCACGCCACGATTATACTAAGCATGCCCATCTAGGATTAAGCAGGCTGGGTGGTATTAAATAAACTAACTATTGTAAAAGCCTTGCTTAAGAGGCAGGTCTTCAACCGAACAAAAATGACAGTTGTCCTTGAGGATGCTGGTCCTCTCCTAGCAGGATTGACATATGTTTTTGAAAGGGTTGATGCACTTGAAACAGTTGATATGATACTTGCAGGAACATTGCCTGCAAGTTCTGACCTAGTTGCCTGGAGTTTTATTGGAGTTGAAGCAGATTTGGCACAGTTTGAGTTTGCCCCTGCCTATTAATTTATCGCACTTTCTAATGGATCTGATTTATGCTTAGGTCTGGACATTTTCAAGAGAGTTTTTTAGATTCCGAACTACTGTGAAACTTTTGAGTTTATTGGTGTACTAAGCAGCGTCCTAAAGGGGCTATGATTTTTCTTAAACAACATTTTATAAAATTTAAACGAGATTCTGGACTAGAGTGTGGTGGCGCCTAGCGTAGAAGGTAATTTCCCTGGAAATCTGGCTGAGGTGGCTGATGAGAGGGTGCCTCTAAAACCGTTAAAGTTGTTTACCAAGTTCGTATTAATATTTTACATCTCTTAAATCTATTCTATTAATATCCAGTTTTCTTTTCTAAATAGTGACTTCCTATCCCGCAACCAACCCTCGCAGGCTGTTGCGGATCTTGAACGAGCGAAATCCGCTACCGACTTTAAGTCTTTTCGTCGGCCCACTCTCGATTGTTTTATATTGGAATTCCTTCAATCCTCTCAATATTTATTCGGCCAAGTTTTTCGACGCCATACTAAAGTAGGGAGAGCACATCGACCATTAGAAACTTTACTTTTATTAGAATTTATTTGGAGAATGGTTTTAAATGAGGAGACGATATCTTCTTGTCCTGGGGATCCTGTTCTGATTTTCTTCAGTCGAGTCCTAAGGAGGCGTGTTTTTCGAAGCAGGGAGGTGCTTTGCAGGGTTGATTGCATTTTCGAAGAGCATTTATTATTATTAATAAAAAAGATCGAAACAAGGAAACAATGTCATGGTCAGTGGGTCACTACTTGCAAACCAAGGCCTTTATTTACAAAGAATCACAACCACAATTTCCTCAGCCAAACAGCAGAGACTAAAGCGCTGAGAGCTATACCCTCCCCTTCTGACTGCACTACAGCAGTTAGCTTATTTCACTCTACTAGAGCTAACCCTCTTACGCCAACCTCCTTAATTAGATTTCCTAAATATTATCCTTACCCCGACTTACCTCTCTAAAGTTGACTGTGAACTACTTTCGTTACTTCTCCCGGCTCTATTCGTTCGGGAAAATTAAGTTTTGAAATTCTAGAGGGTCAATCTGATTATTTTTGGAGTTTTTGAGAAGAGAGGTGATGAGGTCCAAGTCGTTTTGAGAGAAGGGGACCTTGAGTGCCTGGAGGAAGAAGGCAAGGTGCTGTTGTGAGTTGTGCGGGGGAGTGGGTTGCCTGAGTTGTACCCAGCGAAAGAGGGGTGTTAATTATAAATTCATATAATATAATATGATGAATTGTCACTACTCTGCCTGATGACAGGTTAAGGACTGACCTAATAACTTTATACTTTATTAATGTAGCAATTCGGCCTGCAGAAAAAGTGGTTCATCAAGAGTCTCAACGAAAAGATCGACAAGCTCTACGCCCTCACCAAAAAGCCCATCGGCGAGGGCTCCTTCGGCAGCGTCTACTCCGCCGTACACCTCTCCACCAAGTTCGCTCGAGCTATCAAAGTCATAGCCAAGAACAAGGTCAAAAACCAGCAGCGACTCATAAACTAAATCTAAGTAATGCGGCAGCTCGACCACCCCAACATCATAAGACTGTACTAAACTTTTGAGGATTAGAAAAATCTGTACATTGTGATGGAGAAATGTTAAGGCGGAGAACTCTTTGACTATCTTGTCTAAAAGGATAGTCTCACATAATAAGAGGCTCGGCTTATCTTCATCCAGATGGCCCAGGCAATCGCATATTGCCACAAACATAATATCTGCCACAGGGATCTCAAGCCTTAAAATTTTTTGTTGCTCCAAAAAAATAATATCAACACTGTCAAAGTTATTGACTTCGGTCTCTCCTCAATCATGTTAGATTAAGCCCAAGTCGTTAAAAAGAATTTCATGAAGACTAAGGCCGGAACAGTCCTTTCACTAACCAGCCATTTTACATATCTCCCTAGGTCCTCGAGGGGAAGTACGATGAGTCTTGCGATGTGTGGTCTCTGGGCGTGATTCTGTACGTGATGTTGTCAGGCCAGCCGCCTTTCTTCGGAGACACCTAGAAAGAAGTGCTTTAGAAAGTAAGGGCCAGAAAATTTTCTCTTTCAAGTATAAATGTAACAAGTTCCTTAACTAGGTAATGTGAGTAAGAGCGCTCTTAATCTGATAAGTTTATGCCTTACAAATGTTTAGAACAGGATCAGGTCCAGCGACATCCTCAAGCACGACTGGATCAACCTCTCCGGAGACATCGAGGGCTTTAGGTTCAGCAGGCTCGAGAAGTTTGCAGACTTTTCCGTCTTCAAAAAGCTAGTCAGGGGCTTCATTGCCTGCCAGTTTAGCGAGGCTGATTTCGGCAAACTTGGCTAATATTTCAAAGCCTTTGATTAAAATGGCGATGGATATATCGAGATTTCATAGTTGAAGGAAGTCACTCGTAAGCTGAGCAAGTCCTCTTTAATTGAAAAAACTCTGGAATAGCTGAATTAGGTGAAAGGGTGGAAGCTGAACTACACTCAATTTCTGGCGATTTGTTTGGACGAGAAAATCTACCAGAACGACTAAAAGTTGTAACGCATATTCAATTTGCTAACCGGAGGCAAGAATATAAACAAGTAGACATTAAAAAGGATGATGGGCTAGAACGACGGGATGAAGAGCAAGCCGGACGAGTTTTGGTAGAAATTAATTGCGGAGGCGGACATCAACGGGGACGGAGAAGTGGACCTGCAGGAGTTCAAGTCGATGATGCTGTTTAAGTAGCCAGGCCATTGATTAATAGA
The DNA here is from genome assembly GCA_003687565.2 of Craspedacusta sowerbii. Classification (NCBI taxonomy): domain Eukaryota; kingdom Metazoa; phylum Cnidaria; class Hydrozoa; order Limnomedusae; family Olindiidae; genus Craspedacusta; species Craspedacusta sowerbii. The sequence goes on along the minus strand of QQSS02003349.1, from coordinate 24,341 downwards.
TTGGTGATTATAACGTGCATTCTTGAGTTAGAAAATAGAGCATGCTTCGCGTCATTATTAAACTTAATAATGTCCGCCTTGAGACCCAGATCTCCCTCAAACCTTCCCTTACTTTTTTACAACTCAACTAGTTCCTCTTCAGGTTCCTAGCCACAACCACTTAGCAATCCAAAACCCCTCTCAATTTGCAAAACCTCGCCTGCTTCGTCACCACTGACCGCAACTACCTTATTGACCATCTCCTCACCAGGTACGATAAGCAGGTTCATTCCCTCCCAGAACTGCTAGAGTTGACGCCTTATTTTTTCCAGCACGAGTTTTGCATCTATCCAGGGTGCCCTGCGACGATTTCTCAGTTCGAGCCGCTTTCGAAGATAGGTAGTGGCACTTTTGCAACAGTGTACCTGGTCAGAAAAAGATATAATGGGTTTCTGATGGCTCTTAAAGCGATGAAAAAGTAGATTCTACAGGGGAGCAATAGGAGTCTGCCCGAAAAGGAAAAACTCTGCATGACAAAGGCCAAGAGCTATTTCATCTCTCAACTCTTCTACTGCTTCGAAACATAAAGTACTCTCGTCATGGTCATGGAGCTCATGATCGGAGGTGACTTGTTCTAACTCAACATAAAGCACAAACTTCCCTCCGAGTACATCAAAGTAGTTGTTTTCTAAACTGTCAAGGCTCTTTAGGCCTTACATACCGTTGGGTATTATTACAGGGACCTCAAGCCTTAAAACATCACCATAGACGCCTAATACAACATCAGGCTCATCGATTTTGGACTGACATTGAAGGTCGACCACAAATAGTTTTAGCTGGCAGGTAGTCTTCCGTTTATCGCACCCGAGGCTCTGGAGCGGGAGAGCTACCAAAGCGTGTCTGACTTCTTCAGTGTGGGGATTGTGCTTTACGAGATCTGTTTCCGCAGAGAAATCCCGTCGTCTAAGAACATAAAGGAATTACTGAATATTCGCAAAAGGGAGCTATAAATTCCGATGGACCCTGACGAGAGTCTCCGGGACTTCATAAGGAGACTTTTGAATCCTCTGCCCAAAGAACGCCTCGGTTATAAAGGCGTCCAGGAAATCTACTCACACCCCTACCTTAGAGGGGTCTAACATACTCTCCACAAAAAGATATCTGAAGGCACTAAAATCTTAGAAAATAATAACAGTCTGATTCAATTGCCGTTGGTGCAGTAGGACCTCCAGCTTTTTGAGTAGAAGCCAGGAGAGGCTTAGTTCAAAGAGCTGCATTACGACCAGAGGCTCTAAATTTCGTTTGCTCATATTGGGCCCAAATCACCCAGTGATTGATTTCAGTTAATTTAAATTCATGCAGTTGGGTGCATACCTGCAAAATAGAAAAAGGCTTCAGCAGGAGAACATAGTTCCCTCTGAAGACTTGTTCTCGACGAGGACCAAGACGGAGCCCGAGCCCTAGAACAAAGAGAACCTGCACACTAATCGAACGAGACCATCTTCGCAGGCAAAAGGCTCTCCTCAGGAGATAATCCTACAACAGCGCTAAACCATACTCGGCCTAAAGAAATAACTCTAGCAAAAACTTATCAACCAGGGGTTCGCAAATTTCTTTAAGACCATGAACAGTGGCGATCTTTAACACATCGACATCTACATGGAGCTCTGCTCCATCAGGCCCAAGTTGAAGCAGAAGGAAATGACTATCAAGGGCCTTTAGACCAAGATCGAAGACAAAACCAAGGAAATCTAAAGTTTACAGCAGGAGCTGTTGGTTTTCGAGCAGGAGGTAATCCAAGACAAGGAGCGCTACTAACAGTAGTTTCTTAAGGCTGTGGACGCTATTAGAAAGTCACAAGATAAGATTACTAAATTGACGGAGTAGCTGAGGAGGGCTCATCGAAATAACCAAGACAACGAAAAGTATGAGGAATTGAAACTGCTCCACGACTAGATTGACAAGCAGAGACTTACTGCCTTATCCAAAAATAAAGAATTGCTTTAGCTCAACAGGGATCTAGAAAGGAGGTTGAAGTAGTTCGGGAATTTGGAACACAGACATGACCAATAGATCAACGAACTCCGTCATGCCTTCTAAGTTGAATCTTCCAAGGCCAGAAGTGACATTATTTAGCTCGAGCAGGTTAACAGGAATCTATTAATCCAGCTGAAACACTAGGAGTAACAGCAACTCCGGTTAGGCGATCAGCTGAAGGCAGAGTCAGCCAAACTGAACTCGCTGCGATAGCAGATCAGGAAGCAGAATGAGCAGAAGCAATAGGAGCAGGAGTATTTGAGCACCCAACTCTAAGACAAGATTAGAACTCTGAATCAGCAGCTGGACGAATAACACTAGAGGGCGCTTTCCTTCGAGAATAAGCTTAGAACAGTGCAGCGAGAACTGAAGTCCTAGATCGAGCAACTACGCAGGAATTTGGAGGAAGTGGGCCAAGAATCCTAAGGGTTCCGGTAGTCTCTGGCCAAGGTCACTGCCTAAAACGAGAGGCTGCAGAACTAACTTAAGTCCATCAACTAGAGGTGTGTGAAGCTAAGAAATTGTCTCCTCAATAGGGAGGAGGAAATCGCCTAAACTAGGTCAGATAATATCAAGAAGAATGAGGAACTCGTCCATCTCCAAGACTCATCCGAATCCCTCTCTCAAGAAAACCAGGCTCTACGCACTCAGCTCAAGGCACTCGCCGCTGAACTCGGCGTTGATGTTACTCTGGTCTAGCTGGGAATGGCGCAATTTAAAGAACGACTTAACTAACTTATTCTTATCGACGAACTCAAAGAGGAGATGATCGCCAAATTCAAGGGGATGATGCCGAAATAGGCATTGCCTGTGGTAGAAGAATACCACAACTTAATGAAGCAGGCGGCCGGCAGCAACACAGAGGACGAACTCTAGCAGCTCGGTTATAAGAAGCGGCAGCTGATGATCTAGATTTAGGGCGTTGTGGATGACTTGACATGCCGCTAGTCCTACATACGTAACTTGTAGTTAAAATACAGTGAGTCTCAGAAATAACTGCAAGAGCTGAAGAAGGGCAGAAGGTCCGAACGCAAGTAGGAAAAGAAGGAAGTTGAGGCCATCAGTCGGCGGGACCTTCTTAAAAAACATCTCAAATGAAGCCAGGTCGATTACTTATTCGAAATTATCATGAACTCTGTTGAGAGTCTCCACCAGCGATAGGAAAACGCCCAGCTCAAAATACAACTAAGGACTCTCCAAGACTCAACCGATATTTCTTAGCTTAGCCAGTATGTAACTGAGCTTTCTTAACACGTCACCTAGCAGTTATAGGATATCTCTAGGTATTACTCCAGTACAGTTACAAGGCAGGCCGAAGAAATAAGGCAGCTTCACAACTAAATAGAAAAGCACTATCAGCCCCTTATCATGGATCTACACAACAAACTCAACTAAAAGTAAAGATTGAATTTTGAGCTGAGCATGAGAGTGGACGAACTTTAAAAGAAATTGGTGTAATCCAACAACCGAGTTAACGGCATTCTCAAAATTTAGCAAAAGTCATTAAGGACGAGTAAACCCCGTTCAAACAGAGGATAGAGGTAGGATCGCTAGTCTTCTAACCTGGAGGAGAAAGAACTCAGTAACTAAAATTTCAGCATCAGAAAGTCCACTTAGACAGATAAGCAATGCTCAAGCCTATCTGAGCGCAGAAGCGAATCAAACTATAGTTCTGCCAATGTCCTCCCTAATTTGCCCGTCCAACCTTCAATTTTCCTCAAGTCCAACCTAGACTCTGACTTAAAACCTTTCGGCGAGTAAGTTAGTGAAATCCCCAAAAATAGCTAAACTTTTAATGAGTCCAGATGCTAAGAGTTTAGCCAGTCTTAGCTCTAACCTGTCCAGAAAACGCTTCCTAACCAGACGGCCCGGGAATTCAAGAAGGAGAGCACAAACGTGAGAGAGCGAAAACGTCCGCTGAGGAAGGTGGTGGACCGGAGCCTGTTCAATGATGAATGATGTCTTAATTAATGACCGATTTTAAGTAGGAGATTTAAACCGAAAAGGTAGAGCGTAACTAAGATGAATAGATCGTCCAAAGGAGTTAGTAACCCATGGCGACTCACGATCAGGAAGAGAGGGATTAAACTCCTCCCAGCTCCGAGGACAAAGAAAATTAGGTAAAGCCAGGGCTCAACAATTACTCATCCCAACCCTAGCCCAAAAAAAGGTATAAATATTGCTGTAGGAAATGCAAGCACACCTAAAAAGGAAAACGAGCCTGCGTTTGTGTGGTGCCTCTCACTCAGCGAAGGCATCAGCTCGGTGAAATCGGCTGTCAGACTTGCGGATGCCACGGCTGCTCCATAGAAGACTATGTTGCAAGGGGCTAAGATCCCTAGTACAAGCCCTGGAAAAAAGCCGAAGAATAAAGCGGCACTTCCTTCTAAGCAAGGAATGGTTGTTGCAAAAGATGCATCAAGGCATTTTCAAGAAACAACAAATCATGTCTTTGCCAAGTGCCGAAAAATGTAAGGAAGTAAAAATTGCCTGCATAAGGCTGCAAATTTTGTGGATGCCAAGGCTGCAACCCTGAAGATGTGCACACGAGGAGCAGATCCCGAAGTGTGAGAAAAGATCGTGAACGAAGGAAGAGAAAATACAGTAGCTAGGACGAGGGAACTTAATTGGGGTTCAACAACTTGTAAGGGAGTGCGGTTGGGGCGCTGATAAGAGAAGCGAACATCTACGGTCCACTAATTGGGTTCGGAATACCTCAGCGGACAAAGTCGTATATCTTCGGCCGAACTTGATTATCGGCCTATTAAATGCATTGTTGGAACTGGGCAGATGACCCTCTAAAGCAGTATCTTATTTATTTTCACCTGTCAAATAGAAGCTCATTTATTATGATCTATTTATTAGTAAAATTGGCACTCACCACCCTTCCGAATGGCGATTATTCGCTCTGCGTGAAGAGCCGAGAGCACGCCAGCTGTCTGGACTTAGATAACGGGAAACATGCCCAAAAGTAGGACTACTATGAACTTGTTTAAGTGCTAAAGTAAAAACTGCCCCTTACGAAATGGTCAATAAGTAAAAAACCCTAAGGCTAGTTCTATAGGATTTCTACTGAATTCGAGGGCCAGAAATACTGTCTGGCAGCTTACGATCAGCCCTCCGTCTTCACAAAGGTTATATTGCAGGACTGTGATGTCTAACCAGCATTGTAAGAATGGATAATCGAATAAAGGTAAACGCAATCCTATGTCATACTGCCAAAAGTCAATCCCAAGCTCTACTTCCTTATGATGTACCGGGGTATCCTCGATAATTAAAATTTCTTTGGCAGCAGGTGGGTTATCACGCCTTATTGAATATTATTGTCATGAATTGCAAACTCCACTCGCATCTTTACATGCGATTCTTCTGCAGTAATAAAGCCTGTACACTATGCCTCTGCTAACTCTGCCTTGAAAATCACCTCTCTTAGCCATCGACGTCTCACCACAACTCGGACATCGTCCCTATTTCACAATTAGCCCAGCACTAGGTCAGCAAGCTTTAGGAATTGTTAAAGTTGCAAATGGCAGTTTAGGAGTAATAGGAAGTGATGGCAAAATAATGGGAACAATCAGCTAACCACATGCAAGAGCTCAAAAGGATCTGCTTGAGAGCTGTTTAATAATATTTCTAATAGAAAATAAGCAAAGTTGAGGTCAAGAAATGCTTTTCGGCTTAGCTGAGACAGCAGATCAGCTATCTCAAACGATAGCCGAGCCTAGTTCTGCTACTTCTGAAATAAAACTTTGACTATAATGTTAAGAGGAACTAGTCTCTATACCTTCAGAAGTTCCCTTTCGTCAACTTTTAGTCGGTGAGGACTAGACTATTGAAAGTACTGGACTAGTCGATAAATCCAGAGCCCAGACTTAAGTTTTCCGCCTCTCTCAAAAGAAAGCCGATTTTCAGCAAAAGTGAGGTCAGAGGGCCCCTCTAAAGGATTCAGCAAAGGGCTAACAGTCTTAAACAATATTCCAACGATAATTCTTATAATTAATAAACAAATCCTTAAAATAAACAGATAACACATCCACCCCCTGCCAATCTTAATAGGCCACCAGTTTCGCCTAATCAACTTTTTATGCCCATTATTTAGAGCTCCTATTAGCGGCCAAACTACCCGCTCATTCTCGCGCAGGGCTTCTCTAACGAGAGCGTGCCTTCTGCGCCGATTAAAAGACTGAAAACCGGGATTGATGTCCACATCAAGTCTTGAGATAATTGATAAGGTTCTAATCCGCTTATTTATTCAATATTTTCGAAGAATCCAATCCAGAGCTCGTTCGTATCTTAACCTCTTGAGACCTGCATTCGACTGCACCAATGCGACTTCGGACTTAGACTTCAACTGTCCAGCCTTGCCTGCCCTTTCAAGGATGGCTCTGGTGCCATGGTCCTCGTTTTTCAGGAGGGGAGCCCTGTAGCCTTGTCTGACATGGCAATACTAACATCCAGGGTATATCATAATTTTATTTAATGTTCACTATTCAATCAAATTGGCCTAGGCCTTTGGGCGTCTTCCCCTTTTAGACTTAACGCGATTGCGTTACTCATCTGGCCGGGTTGCCAAGAAGCGCCCATTGATTCCACGCACTCGCTTTACTGCGTGTTAATGTCTGCTCTGGTACTTATACTTCTTCTTCTGAGGGATCTCCTAATTGCCTTTAAGAAAGATCTACAAACTTTTTTTGACTCTTCTTTTGATGATCCTGGGCCATTGTTTGGCATTAACATAGCGCGGCTACTCGTCGTCCTAGAGATTTACCTTGCTTTTCCAGAGCATCAGCTATTTATCTAACAAGTTTAAAGTATTCTTGGAGTCAGATTATTACCTGAGTTTGGCGGAGTGGTAGAAATGGCTATCGAACTGTAGTTTGCTGAGCAGATTGAACGTGTTGGAATTTCTGTTTTCATCGTTGTCCCATGGATAATTGAAAGAGCCGAGATCGCGGTCCTCGAAAAGACTGTTGTCCATGGCGCTAAAAATAATGTGAAAATTAATAAAGCCTCTTAATATGAAATCATAACTTAACTTATAATTTTCCTCCTGACTTAGGCACTTACTCATAGAGAATCCTGTTGGCCGACACGGAGCCGATGCTGTTCTTTCTCAAATCTAAGACAGCTGACTTAGACGACTTTAGGGCTGCCATCGCGATGGCCAGGTTGATGGCCATATCGTCGTAAATCTCATTTTCACACAAATTAAGGTATATGTTTTAGGGATTTAATTTAGGCAGTGTTTTGATCAGCTAAAAGACGAAGGCGTCGTTGATGCCGCACTTCTAAAGGTAGAGGCTTATGTTTTTGATGTTCTGGATGGTCTTGAGTCCTGAGACCAAGAACTAGCCGCCCTAGTTGTTGACAAAGTTGTTGTTCAGTGAAATCTTGATGCTGGTCAGGTTCATCATCAGCAGGATGCGGCCGATATATTTGATCGCTGGACTTTCCAGCTTGCAGAACTCGAAGAACAGTTATATCTCCCTTAGCTCTCTTAGCTCAATCAAGCTTTTGCAAATTGCTCTTAGGCCCATGTTAGCAATAGGATTGTTCGAAAGGTTCAGGTTCAAGAATTTTAGTCCCCTCAGCTTTAAAATACTGCTGTTGAACACTTCACACCCTTTTGCCCCGACGTCATTGTTCCACATGATTAGTGAAAGCGACTGCAAGTTGCCAAGCTGTGAAATGGATTTCATGAACTGAGAGAATCCATGATCATCTTGCATGATGTTCCAGGCAATGATTTGGAGTCGCTTGAGGCCTCTGAGTTAAGCGCAGAAATCTCCTATTTCCAAAAAGCCCGTTTACTTGAGTCGATTCCCTGAAATGTTAAAAATAAATTACTAAAGATTCTTCAATTTGGCAAATTTTTATTTGGAATCCTTCAAGCCTGCAGGAGTAATTCTGTTCGACTCCAAGTTTAGCTCCAGAGTCTTAAGTGAAGTCAGATTGCTGATGGCTGAGAAGAGGAGGGGAATTGAGTCAGATGTGAGTTTGTTGATGCCCAGGTTGATAGAGAGAGATTTGAGAGAGGAGAGGGAGGAGAGCTGATGCACACTCTTATTTATTAGCTCATCATTGATATTGTTAGATGAAAAATTAGTTTAGAGTTTGCGAAGATTTTTCAATTTTCCGAGCATCTAGAAAAAGAAGATGGAGCCTCTGCTGCCTAGCTAGTTGTTCCAGAGGCTAAGAGAAAGCTCTTCGAGTTTGGTATTTTTCTAAAGAGCTTAGGATAGGGCTTTGGAGTAGCACTCGTCAATGTTATTCCTAATTACTAAAATACAGCTAAAGCGCAATAAAGGCCTTCCTCAGGTCAAGATGTTTAATCTTTTTGAGTTACTAGAAAAGCTACTTATGCGTCTAATGAGGGGCGTGGTTCAAAAAGATTTTTAGGTCTTGGACGTGAGTCTTGTTTTTGATCCAGCCCTCGATTTTGTTAATTTCAGGACTTGATTTTATTTAATAAAATCCTCCCTCGAGCACGACCTAGGTGAGGAGTCCTTCCGGTAGCTGCTAAATCTCAAGCCACTTATTTTCCTCTATTTTTTTCGAGAGCTGTTAAAAGTCAGGTCGATCTGCTATGTTCACTTTCAACATCAGTTTCAGCAGCTTGCCTAAACCCTTTACCTCTCTGTATTGCTTTTTTACCGCCTTGCGAATCTCCTGGATCAGCTGGTCGTTTCCTCTCTCTTTGGTAGTTACTTTTTTCAGACTGCAGAAGTAGAGTAAGACCAGGCCCAGACTGTACACGTCTGATTTGTAAGGGTTGTAGTGTAGACATTGAGAATTATGCTTATAGGCCTAAAACAGCTCGGGAGATAAGTAGCAAATGGTTCCAATTAGCGTGTGAGTTTTAGTGGTTTATCCCTAGAGGGCTGTACCTACTCCAATATCGCAGACCTTGAAATGAAGCGGCTCGATAGAGGTTAGTATGATGTTATCAGGCTTAATATCTCTGTGGGCAAGACTAAGCTTTTGGAGGTGGAGGTGAGCGGAGATCATGGTTTACACAAAATTTTTAACTTGGAGATGAGTGAAATTGAGTTTACTTTTGGAGAGTCTGTCCTGAATAAAATGTTACAAAGAGGTAATGCCCTTCTCCATCTGAATGTATCCGTTCTTGGAGGTATTTAGTGTGTTTCTTTAGTCCTTTATCACGTATTGGCCCTTGTATTAAACAATATTGGGATGCGGGTGGCTTTTGATGCTCGCGAGCATGTTGACTTCTCGCTCGTAAATAGTCTATGAGAGTCTGTCCTTGAGTTGAACCTCCTTGATGCACTAGGTGTTCGTGGGATCCTCCTTGTCCTCGACCTAGTAGACTGTGGAGTTGCCCTTGGCGATGATAGTAATGATTCTGAACTTCTCAAAGAGGGCTTTATCTCCAGACAAAAATTTAACCCCTTCCATCGAATACAAATTACAAATTATGCGCTTTGATTTACCCAATCACTTTTTCTTTTAAAGGCACATCTTGAAACCGAAGTAGATTGCGGCCAGAAAGCTGATACCTCCTGATATCAAATACATGATAGGCAAAAACAGCTACTGACCTCCCACTTTGGTCGCCTCCGAAAGCACCACATATTTTTACAGTGCAAACCCAGTCAAGTTGTATTGATTATTGATTGATAATTAGTACAACCCTACTGGTAGGCTGACGTTCAGTCTTCCCCAGATTTTCCTAAACCTATTGCTGGGAGCCAGCTGCGACCACACTATGAAGTGCTAATTAGTAAAATCGATCCAGCAGATTGCTGAGCAATTGGGGGGCTTGTTGTACAACTTAGTGTCTGCTGGCCAGACCAAGCCCGACTCATTGATTTTGATTCGGTTGTCTATAAATTTGTATGTATCGTTAAAAATAGATTGGGCAATTATGCCACAAGGGAAGGCTGGCTTTTCGGGATCGAGGGGGAAGCCCCCAATACTAGTTTTGACAGTCAGGTTCCCGTTGTAAATGACAGGATAACAGCTTTTCAGCTAGTCAGCAGCCACTTCATTGCCGAATAGTTGTGCCTTTGAGAAGGAGCTGGTATACCCACGCATATTTTGGTAAAAGCCCTTTAGTTCATAGCTAAAAAGCACTGGGGCCGTCAGAGGTGTTGTAACATTTATGCTTACTCTGCAGTCTGTATCACCTAATTTACAGAGCATATCATACCTAGTCATGAAGGTAGCTTGGGATAGGGTAAAGTTGAGGAGGAAGATTCCAATGCCGATGAAGAAAGAGAGAAGGGCGGAAAAGACTATGATGGTGGCTGTATGCGTGGGTATGGGCCGCCAGCCCAACATTATAGTGTCCTTTAGATTGAAGTTTAGTTAGACCATATATAATGGAAAAATTGCCTTTAGGATGTAATGCAGTGCCTTTGATTCTCTGCGATTCTATTTTGCTCAAGACACTCCTCATCTCCGCCTCTCCTGCTCATAAGATCATTGCTCTAGGACTCGCTGACGTTTCCAGAGAAGGTCTTGCATAAGACGTGTTCCAAGAATACTAAAATTACAAGGCCCAGGCCATCAAAAATAAGAAGGGCTTTTGGGGTCGAAAATAGGTGGAAGAGGTAAGAATTTAGAAGAACATAGGAAAACGTGCTAGAGGAGTGCTTTTGGATTATGAGGGTCTGAAATTGAGGATATTTCTGTGGGAGGTGGACTGGATAATTCCAGTGTACCTGTCGTAACTGCGCATTTCAAAGGATAAAAGGCCAGGTTTCTAGAGAATCAACCAATTTTGGCGATAGGAATGCATGTTTAAGGAACTTATATTCTAAGTTAAGGGAAGCTAGACTTACAAAGGTGATTTCAACTTCTACGGGAAGCTGCACATTTCTGACGAGTCTGTTAATGAAATGCTCGTGAAAAGGGGACTTGCTCGACTCTCCTTGACTGCTCCCAAGTACCTCGGTGTCAAAGAGATCAATCAGCTCTAGTCCATTTTGAAAAACTAAAAGAGGATAATTAACAAATAATTTTTCAATGACGGGAGACAAAACAGCCCCAGCAAGACCAAAGACTCCCTCTAGAAAATTATAGAAACTCTTGGAATAAAGCACAAAGAATACACTCGCCCTGTCATCAGAAGTCTCCGGTCAGGAATCTAGGCCTTCATAAAGCGCTACAACAGCTCGAAGCTGTAGCTTCTGAAATAGTTCTACTAGAAGGTCTGCTTTGTCTACTACAAGAGCTCCTAGTAACTGTTGAAACATCTGGAGTCGTGCTAGAATGTGAGGCTGGTGGAAACATCCTGCAGAGGGCTGGCTTTCTTCCTGAATGAAATTAAGGATTAATAGCTGATCGCTAAGATAGGGCTCAGCAACGATGTTTAGATTCTTGTCAAATCAATTTTCAAATTTCTGCTGATCGGCAACAAGATTTATCACAACAAGGTTTTTGGCACCTTCAGCTAGATCCAGGCACAGTTCATGAACGACTACTCCACTTCTTAGCACTCCGCCTATTCCTAGCTCTCATAGTCGTAGGGCGTCGAGCAGGACGCACTCAGCTAGGCTTACTCCAAGTTGCGTTTCTGCGTTTCATCTTTGATGCTCGCACTGTCAAAGCTATTCACTCCTAACTTATAAAGATGCTGGGACTTTCTGTTCAAAATATCTTCCAACAAATTCGACTTGTTGCAGTACCTGCTATAGACCAACCTCAGCCAGAAGGTACGTCTCTAGTTTTCAAGGGACTTCCACCAGAAGCTGCAGTCCTAGTTCTCGGAGATAAGTTTGTTGTCGGCAATGCTCTTTTAGCCCGTCAGGAAGGTGAAGCTGAATTTGCTAAACCTCCTGCAGATTTTCATAAAAAATTTTAAACACACCCGCAGCGTTCTCATGGGGATAGATAAGTCATTCTAGTAGAAACTGATTATAAAGAAGAATGACAAAAGGAAATCATTTACCTCCAAATCCGAACTTACCTTCCTTGCTTTCAAGCTTATTTTCACAACATATTGCCTCTCCTTCAAACTTGAGGTGGACATTCAAATTCAAATCGTATTGCTTTAAAGCATTGCAGTTTTCATTGCCTAGTCCAAACTGCTGGACAAAATACAAATAGCTCCTTCTCTTACTATGAAGATTTATTTGTCAAATTATATATCGTCAAATGTTAGTTTAAACAATGCCCTTCACAATATCCTAATCCAAATTCTGACCTATCCTGCTATAAGTTAGCTCAACAATAATCTGTAACTGATCGCCAAACACTATCTTTACTTGCTTTAAAGCGAATAGCATTAATAAAAAGGATATTAATTCTTTTCCAAAGCCATGACACACTACAGCAACAACATTAAACACATCTGCGGGTCCTAACTTTAATCCATCTTTATCAAGAAGTACGAGGCTCAAAAGCACTATCCCATCAAGCTTATCAAAAGCTTATAGTTACTTTCGAGGGCTGTGCACAGACAGGAATAATCATGGGAACAACCGCCGCTTTAGTAGACTATGTTCAGCTAGAAACTTTTGCCCATACTTGAATAATGTTCAGCCATCCCCCATCTTTAAATTGGAATCATGATTTCTAATATTCTATCAAATATTAGGCCCTGCTTTTGGTAATATTATCGGTAAGACTTATTCCGATTCTCCATGAAATTCATTGCATAAAAGAGCGAGGAGAGCGTTGCTTAGTAATACAACTCACTCATTTCCAAGGACTTAAAGCTCAACTAAGCAGGGTAATATAAATCTAACCCAAGGTTCAAAGCCATGTTCTTTAACCTCCTTGGTCATTTGACGGAAGTAAAAATCTGCCATAATCCCTCTGTGCTCTAATTCATCATAAAAGTTATCTTAAAAAACACGAAATCAATAGGAAAAAAAATACCTGTCTTATGCAAAGTTACTTGGACTCTCTCGAATTGGCTGTAAAACAGCTAGAATAAACTTGACGAAAAAACAGGCTTGTAATTAACCAATTTCCTGCTATAGAATTCACGTTCCAGCAATGAACGAATTCAAAGTAATTGCATTAGGGGTTTAAGCCTGCTAATAAAGCTGAAATAATTTTAGCTCCCATTGGTCTTTTCTGAGCAGATAAAACCCATCATAAAGGCAACTTTATCCTCCAAATTCGCTAAGGTGAGATGGAATGCGTTCATATTGTTGGGAGCATTGTTTAATAGCAAGCTCACCTAACTCTTCAATTTTAACTTGGAAATCTTTAGTAGCATGTGTTAAAGTGCAGACCTACCGAACTTTAAGGTCCAACTTAAATTTGTCGAGGCTATCCAGATTTGGTTGAAATACTTAAAAGAGGCGTCTTCGAGTCAGATGAAGATTGTATTCGAAAGATTAAGGAAGATTCTGATTGATCTGAAGTCCGCCGAGTACAGTTTTTTTTAAATTAGGTTTGTCAATTAATTGAGAAGGAAGGTGTTATACTGTCTTAACTGCTTCGCTATTGAAGTAGAGCCTGCCTGGCTCACAAGCTATTTTCACTAAGACTAATTCTTATGGCACTATGTTTAAAGCGTCAGATAGTGGCTATCTATTATCAACTACTCCAGCAACTAAGTAACTAACGAATAGCTTGATCTCGAACAATAACATTAAATTTTTGGATTAAACAAATTAAAGGATAAGGAATTGGATCTGTAATAGTCTTTGCTAGCGTCAAAGAAAGACTACAAAGCGACGGTCGAAATCGAGATAACAGAGGAACACATAGGCCTTCTAAAGCTGCTGAAACTGGCGAGTGTGAAGATCATAGGACTGTTCTTGAGCAGAATGCCTTAGATGGCACTTCTCGAGCAGCTGTCGAAAATAAATCTCTAGAGCTCCAGAATCATCGTTAAATTAGTTGATTGAATTATGGTATTTATTAGGATATTTTAATAGGACCAAATCAACCTCCAAACAGACAGGCATCGGCTTGTCCCTCTCAATGTTTTACTTCGTCACTTGCAACAACCAGGCACACCCCACATCAAACAATTTATGGGGCCGCAACGAATAGTCTACTCCGTCGAGAGGGATTAACTTTAGCGAGTAGCAAATTAGTCAGAGGAAGTAGCAAAATTCAAGCGAGAGTTACAACTCAGATCAAATTAGAGAGAGTACCAGAGACTGCTTCATGGGAAAAATAAACATTACTAGTTTTTTAACAAACCTGACAAAGTAACTATCAAGGATTACGAGAAGAGTCTTAGCTTCGGAATGACTTTTATTTTCTCGTTTTTCGCCTCAGGACTCTCCGGCTATTACTTAGGCTAGTATATGGGACTTTCCAAGGAAATGCGTTTGGTGTTGGCCTTGCTTTTAATAGTGGCTACAATAATAATGTAGACCACACTGTTCATACTTAAGTCAAGCCCGAGGAAGGCTACGTTTTCAGAGAAGAAGAACATGAAAATGAAGACTGATTGATTGGTGATTAGTTCGATAATATGAAATAGCAAAAATAAAGCTACGAAGCTTATCTCAAGTTTTATAAATAGAGGTGCAAGTCAATTTCAGACTAGAGACTTTAATGGCTCACCTTCGTGAACAACAAAAAGCGATAGCTTGAGCAGATTATCTCAGACAGTTAGCAAAACTAGAAATTCAAAAAATAGCTCTTCGATATGACTAACTAGCTACTCAAAACTTCTGACATTGATTTCTCTTTGAATCTAAATGTAGTCAACGCGAAAAGAGATATTCTGATGCAGCAAATTCTGCTGAAGGTGAACAAGGACCGGCTGGTGCGCATGGCCGATAAATACTGCAACAAGGAGGAAAGGGCTTAAATAAGGAAAATGAAGGACAATGATATCCTGAGTGGATCTCAATAATACTAACAGAAAAGGAATTCGACAGCTAATTAGTTATCGAACAGCTAGAGGTAGATCTTGTAAAACAGGGTTTAGCAGCTGAAGCAAATCTTGAAGAGGACAGTCGACCTGACAAAGAATACAAATGATCAGACTTCGAGAAACATTAAAATCTTTTCGAAACGGATCAAAGAGCTATAGGACATACATGATTCGCTCATTAGGAAAATACTTAATAATAAACTAAAGGATTCTGACTAAATAGTAAGGTTATCTGTCGAAAACGATAAGCTAAGAACTTTAAATATAAGGCTCAAAGAGAGGAACAGCATCGAACTCAATTCTCACCAAGCCCAAATCGATTAAAATATTAGAATCTCAAGGGACAAGTCCTAGAACTACATAAAGAAGGCTCGTTAACAGAAGGGGTAACGAGCGTAACGTCTCTAGGTTATGACTTTGCAATATCAAAAAATACAATAAATCTTCCTAGCTAAGCTCAAATAAGGCAATTAAAAGCTTATCTAACAAAGAAATAATCACTAAAGAATGATCAGAAACAAAAAGGAGACAATCAAGAGATTGCTCATGGAGCGAAAAAAAAGAAACGAGGGGAACCCAAAGAAGTAGAAATTGTTAAGCGAAAAATAGAGTTAAAAAGAGAGTCGGTAGGAACACAGCATGAGCGATGAAATCAAGAGTCTGTAGTAAATAAAGAAACAAATTTTAAAAGTAGATCGTCAGCTTAGCCAAGAAGCTAAATGATAAATAATAATTTTAATGGAACAGTTCCGAGCCTTGATTTCAAAAATAGTTAATTTAATTCAACACACGCTTCCCCTCTCAGCAGTCCCAGACTGCAGCTTTCCTAATCGTTCAAAGATAAAAATCAACTCTTTCAATTATCTATTCTGCTCAGCAAAAACTAGACACTTTAACTGGAAATCTAAGATCTGATAGACAAGGTGGCTCTTAAAAAGGCTAAGTAGCAATAAAATAGGCTTAAGGAAAGCAATTCCAAAGTTTAGAAATTGCAACTTTATAGCTAGGAGATTCTAATAAAAAGATTGCTAAAAGAAAAATTGATTTTGAGTGAATCAGTCAAAGGTCTGGAAGCAAGAAAGGCCCATTTGCTCGCATAAATTTAAAGAACGGAATAACTTTTCTAGAAAGCTCGGTTGTACAATAGATGAAATAAAAATATTGTTATAATGAATCCGCTTAAAGATTACAAAGTCAGCAGAGTTTTTCCTGAGAGTTTGTACCTAGTTGATGCTGCCAACAAGCCCTTTAGATACTTTTAGCTCACTAACGATATATAAATTTATCCCAACATAACATCTCAAATGCAACTGCGCAATTCCCTTTCCGAAAACTTTTTCAAAATCAAAAGTTTCTTTCTAAAAACAGCTAACGTGGTTGGAGTAATATGCCCTCCCAAACAAAATCACCTACCGAATAATTCAACGGCTAGCTTAGTCTAAATCTATAACACTATGCAGCCACTAATGAATATTCTTAAGGAGATGAAGCAAAAGGGCTTGGCTCATGAGGAAATAACGTGCTAAGATATAATTTATCATTAAGAGACCATCCTATTGGCAGATTATTACCATCGGGGGAGTCAGCTAAAGCCCATCGGCAAAATATAAAACAATTTATTATAATTAGGAAATATTTTTCTTGAAATCTTCCTAAGATCGAGGCTTAGCAATTAATCTGCTGGAAAATCACTATTTCAAGTGCTAAAATGCATGACTTCTGATAATTTTGTCTGGAGACTCGAGGCATTTAATATGTTCTAACAGATGAATGCCCTTTCCTTTAACTAAGATGCACCCCAATTAGAGGATGTTTAAAGAAAAAAAATTTATACCACTTACTCTCCTCCAATTACAATAAAACATAAATTTTTAAAGGGTAGTCCAGCAATAAAAAAGTAGATAATGGGCAAGTAGAAATAAATAAGTCCAATAACATCCTCGCCTGGAAGTAACAGTCGCAAAGGGAAGCGAGAGTAAAATACTAACAACTCATTTAAAATAACTTTGATTCCGACTGAACAGAGAAAAGATTAGAAGAAGATTGATCGAGTAAAATAGCAATAGAGATACAGAAAGATAATGGAGATGTCAAATACCTTTTTGAATTAGATAAAGAACCGTTAAGAACGGAGGAAGCAGATGAAATAAAAGCCTCTCTCACAGGGCAAGAAAGTCGATGTCGCCTATTCAAGCCCGGGGGATCGCAATCTTGCCAAAAAGTTATTCTTTTAAGAGCGTTAAAAGGGGATGAGTCGTCATTCAAAAAAGTGAATACTAAAATAATACTCAGGCATTTCTAACTCTAAGATAGCAAGTCTAGCCCTAGATTTTGATGGAGCTCACCAGGGCCTCGATCTTGTTGCTGAACTTCGTTACAAGAATATTTCTCACTTATCACCAAAATACTCTCGTTCAGCGGCATTCTCAATTCGAAAGATTGGTTCTATTTCTACATTTGCTTCAGCTTTATAACTGATTCACGGTTGTTTTGTAGACAAGTCACGCTGAAGTATTGACCATCGATTTCCTTAAATCCTCTGTAAATGGCTCTTATATTGGTCTTTGTGTTTCCTTAAGTGAACCATAACTATAAAATAAATTACATTGACGAAAGTCTTGTTCGGCTTGTATTAGCCAGTGGGGAACATGCTGATATTCGATTTGAATTTTCGACTAATTTGATGGCATTTTAAGAATCTTTTGGTCTAGTATGAGCTTTTTTTGTTTAGGATGCGATGTGCCAATCGCTAGTTCTCCACTCGAAGATTGTATTACTTCTAGCGAAAAGGTTTTTGAATACGATAAATTTTATGGCTAGTAGAAAGAGTTTTAACTGAAGATATTCTTTAGATTAGCTGGATATTTCGCTGCCCAATTTATTGGCTGCGTTGACGTTAATTTTGTTTTGCTTTAAGATTTAGTTTTATAAATTTGGGTGGAGTAAAAGCTGTGTGAGTAAGTGATGATTTCATTGATTTTATGGTCCTTTGATGAAACCTAGCGTTTCTTTTGATGTCAGAGTCAAAGCATAATCGATTAGCAACTGTGATTTGCCTAAACATTGAATATCTGTAATTATATAATAGACATTGCCAACAGTTCAATTGTCTCTCATGATTTTTATCCTGGTTAGTTAGCTCTTGAGCCTTTATTCCCTGATTCTCGATTAAATCAGTTCGGCTCGCAAGGATTTGCATTACCTAACCAGAATTTCAATGATCTAGCTAGGATGCTAACTTTAGGTTTGAGTGGTTTGATTGACTGATGCCTTCAAGTTGCCTTTGCTCTCCTTGAGCTGCTTCAACTAGGATTGGTGGTTTTAAACAAGAGTATTAACCTTCTTCAAAAGGGAATTGTATTTATTGGAGAAGGCATGGACAAAATCTTCTTCTCCTATAACATTTATTTCACTCATTTTAATTCGGGAATCATCTCAAAAATTTTACGTCGATTCTTGCTCTTACTTTTGCTAACTCTATGATAATTGTCTAAATCAATCTGATCCTTGTTGTAAATCCCACTCGTTACTAAGGCAAATGACTAGTGCTTTAACTAGCCGTTAGTCCACCTTTGGAGTCGATCGAAAGAAACTATCGGATTTTCCACTTTGAATTACTTTAACAGCTAATCCAAAAGGTAATCAATCCTATTATTCAGTGGCTATATTCTAATTTTTTAGACAAAGTTTTTAATAAAGGCCTGATGCTACTTTACTCCCATGTCGACTTGGACTGCTTATTAATTAGTCTGAAGCTTGTTAAAAGGATAGATAATTTTCCGTTAAAGGATCTGATTATGAGAATCCATCAGATTTAATCTTTGAGTTAAAATGAGAATTTCTTGTTATTTCTTTTTGAGCAATTTGATGTGAAGTAGACGCTCTTCTTCGATACGCTGGTTTAGAAGGAAATTGAGTTATTTCAGTTCAGTCAGCTGATCGTGGAGATGCTCTTAGTTCATGAATAAAGTTTAATATTAAAGGATTCATACTAAATCAAGCGATTTATCTTGAATAAAGTAAAATCGATTTAAGAAAGAATTTAGGCGGCGCCTATCTTTATTGTTCTCATTCATTCTCTGTAAACTCATTTTCTATTTGTTGCAAACCTCAAGCTGCTTTCTCAATCTCTATATTTGCTACTCCAACTTCTCCATTTCAGAAAAAATCTGCAACTTCTATTTTTGGAGGCCACTGGCTGGCTCTACGTGTTTAAGAATCTATTTCGATAATTTTTGGTTTTTCTGATATTAATATTGATAGGCTGAAGTCCAATGTTCAAGTTCAGTTTCGAGTGCAGCCTAGTGCCTTCCTTAGTCAAAGGCTTTAAGACTCGCTTAATTTGACCTAATTTGTTTTTTCAAATTGTTAATTTCGGACTGAATTAGTTTTATGGGCGTCTTTAAATCTAATTCGCTGGGCCTTCTCACCAGCCTTTGAACAGACTTGTGCTATTTTATTACTTTTGATAATTACTACTATCTGTGATTTGGCAATGATAGGTTGTTCTCACCCAGCATCTCCACATCTCGTAGAATTTAGTGACCGAGAATGTTAGCTTATAAAAGAGACTATTAGTCCATCTATTTTATGTTTATGGGCTCTTTGAAGCGTTGAATGAGCTTGTAAAGTTGAGCCCTTCTTGGCAGGATTTAATTGTTCATAATGAATAAATCATGCAAAATCACAAATAGCAGAAGCTAGTGCAAAACCTGTGAAAATAGTGAAAGGGTAGTTAAGAAGAAATTAAATCCTAGACTTGCTGATCCTGGTTAGCTTAAAGATTGTTGTTTCTGTTTAATCATTAAGATAGAAATTTTTGACACTTAAAGTTGTACGGTGCTTTTTTAGTTTTAAAGTAATATTTTATTTTCCCACTAAAGTGATTAAACCTTTATTTACATAATTTGATAAATGAACTATCCCATGAACCTATTACGAGTCCTTGCTGTCGAAACTCTTTAAAAATTTCACCTCTAAAGATAAGGATTTCGATTGCTTATATCTATCCCATGACACTTCAGGCACCTAGCTGTACGCTACCATTCTGTTTGAAGCCTAAAAAAACGACAGGACTTCCGATTTTTTTAATTCCCCAGCGATGAAAGGGAAAAATTATTAATTGAATTATGAATTATAAAATATCCATCTTCCTAAGAACTGTTTGCAAGATTGCATGATAAATAGATCTTTTACATGTAATTTAAGTTTTCCCCTTTAGTACAAAATGTCGAATGAAATAGGCGACTTTAGAGGGGTGTGCACAAAAGTAAGTTTGTGATGAAAGTCCTAGTTGATATATCTGAGATCAATGGGCGACGTATAGAGTGGCTATTTGTGCTAGAGGTAGGTGATATTAGGGGAGGTGTTCGAATGAAGGCTGTGAGAGTTTATTTAGTCTTAATCGAACTAAAATATAGTTTTTCTCATTATCAATCTCTAAATAAAATTACATTTAAAGTACCCGTTCATACTTATCAATTCATTTAACATGAAAAATCAAAATCACACCAGAGTCTTCCACAACGCATTCTTCCCCAAAAGTCTTCAGACAGTCTCCTTCCGCAACAACCACAAATCCAACACTTCTAAGTCTGAAAAAGAGAACTACGGATTGTTTATTGTGAGTAAGTGCTTAAAACCAGAATCAAAGTCAATAAAATTAAAATTGGGGACTTAGAGCCAGAGCTTTAGAAGAATCTAAAGGGTTTAGCGAAAAAATGTTAATTTATCAGGTTGGACAACGATTTAATAGTATCCAATGATGTGATTTACTATAATAATGTTGAATGTATTGAGAAGAAGGGCTTCCCAGCTCCAAATAATCCCCTTTTCTCAACTACAAAAAAGTTACTCAGACATTAGCTAAGCTATAAAATAGTCGTACTCGAATTAAGGTTTGGGTATACTGGCTATATCTGAAATCCCATAATTTGATAAATTGAGAACTAAGCTTATATACAGGATAAACAAATTAGGTAAGCTTAGCCCATAGCTTTTAAAGTAGTTTTAAAAGCCAGAGATTAATTATTCATTGGGCTGGTCGAGAGGAGTCGAACAATTTAAAGGCAAATTCGACTCTTCCAAGGGCAGTTTCTATTTCAGAACTCCTTCTTAATTAGGGGAGGTGCTTGATCCCAACATCGTGTTATAATAAAAATAATAGCTTTACTTTAAAACTCCCAATTGCTGGCCCCTTAAACATATTGCAGGCATCAAAATTATAACTAAAAGCATTTCCAATATTATCCATATCGTGACAGCTATGCTGGCAAGACATATTGATCTTTATATCAGCTCAAATTTACCGTCATATTAAAAAAGTAACTATCTGATTAGATTTCCTTGAAAGCACAGTTATTGATAGTGAGAGTCATATAGGCAGGCTTTTACATTACTTTCCAATTGAAAAATAGTCACAAAGTCAAGATGATTGGTGCGGATGGCACAACGATCACTCCTGTATCACAGCTCTCATATCATCCTAGTATGTAGATAATTTGGGTAAAAAAATTAAGAAAATAGAAGATAAATAAAAAGGTGGCCTCTTCGCTATTAACAGAAAAGGATAAAAGATTAGGGTTTAGCTTCCTAAGGACTGCATAGGATTCCAGATAGGCTAGACTGCACAAATTATGTCAGGAGGAATCATCGAAGCTACTCCTCACTGTGTTGTATCGCACCCATCAATCATTGGCAAGGGAATATCAAGAAATACCATGGCCATCTTCCATCAACCGAAGCATCATAAAATACTTAAACTTCCACATGGATGTGATAAGGCAAAGGCTCTTTAAACTAAACCAGAAATACCTAGACTAGATGCCAGATTTAAGGACGGTATGTCGTTTGGGGAGTTTTCCATCACGACTTTGAAACATTATTCATGATCAGTTAGAATTATTGCCAAATTCTTTCTTTAAACTTTATATGAACCATCCATTCCCGTCCCATGCAGCCTGCTCTCCTACCTCTCCGTCTTAATTGTAATATTCCCGCCACCAACTCTCTTTGTTGCGATTCATATCTCTTCTACGCTTATCCATCTAGACATTAAACTAATGTTAAAGACAGACATTCATATAATCAAGATGCTAATGACAATTAAAGACAGACCAAAACACTCCTTAATGCCTGCCGCATTAAGTAAAGTCGATTATATTTTTATAGCACTTCCTCCTTGCAAGAACCATTGATTCATCTCTAAAATCATCTTACCTTTTTCCAAGCAGAATATTTTTAGCCCAATATAGAGTAGGCTTAGGCGATCTAGTTTTGATTTGATAATGAGGCTAAGGCTTTTCCTTAGGCGGTTCTTTGATTTAGATTTTGATAGATCGCGACTTTATTGTTCCCATTAATTAAATAATCAAACTCTAAATCTTTGAATGGGCAAGCTATTTTAATCTCTCGATGTTGCATAGCTCTTCTCAAACGTTTCTTTGCGCTCCTTTTTTATATTTAAGTCAGTGAGTTTCAATGCTTATGCCCGGGTGGCCATCTCAATAAGTTAGACTTAATTGGAAAAATTTTTGTCACTAGCTCCGTATAGTTTAAGCAATTAATAGGATTGCAATCCGAAGGTCATTCTAGCCTTAATTAGAATTGCAAGCGCTATCCTCTAAGGCTCTATCTCATGAATCCATTTAGCGTACAGAAGTTTAACGCCCAGTTTGTAGATTTAGGTTTCCAGTCTATGAAATTTTTAAATACAGTCTTTTTAATTAGAAAATATTACTCCCCCAAATAAAAATCCCTTCAAATAGTCGAAATGAGTAGGAATATTTACTTCAAATCGGAAATGCTACAGGACTGCTCGTTAAGCCTATTTATATTGTTTTTAACTATAATCTAAGCCACCATGCTTTCTCAACCTTGGAATAAAAGGTACTAGGTAATCGATTTAATTTATTTTTGAAGCAGTGAGCAGACAAACACATGAGTAAAGTATATGATGTATTAGAAGTTCAGGCTTATCAGAAAGGAGCTTATCAAGCAGGTATGTGGCAAGAGCAATGGTAGATTTTTAAAACTTGAAGTAATCGTTCAGAGTTTGAATGTGATCCAAAGATTATTTTCGGATCATGGTATAATCTTTGCTTAAAGTAACCTTATGCCACTTTTTGTCTGTTGCTTTCCTCAGAGATTATAAAAATTTGTTTGTGGAAATAGGAATCGATATCGCATTGCATGATGACTTTATCGACTTGAAACGAGACTTTAGGAACATTCCTCCACACTCTTAGCAGGATATCTGACTTTGATGATCTACTATCCTACCTGCCTAGCAGTAGCAGTGACAAACAGATCCAACTTCCATGTTTATAAAATTAATATTTATTGCTCTGAATTAATAACTTAGGAATTCAAATGGTAAATGATGTTCATCTTCAATTTATTCCTTGCTTTTATAATAGCTAATTATATATGCAACTCTTAACCTATTAAGTAGTCGACTTTGTCATTAATTCAATCATTTAGGCTGTGCCATCATAAAATCACATTCCAGACTTTCAAGCCATATTCCAGTTAATTTAGAACTCAAGCATTTTATACGATGAGCCTCCTCCTTTGCATTTTAATAGTTATTAAGAATAACCTACACCAGTATTAGATTTCATAATAAAACCAAAAAAAAAATTAATAAAGTTTTTACAGGAAAAGCCTTTTGAATTATCTAAAATAAGTTTTACAACAAACACTTACAAAAAAAATAACTAGAGCAAGAATAATATTATGAATTAAGAATTTAAGCAAGCTGCTCTTGTAAAACTCCCAGAAAAAAAGATAGAGGTTACGTAATAATAATAATATTTTAGATTCCTGCATTCGCTTAAATCAAAAAGAGTTACACAAGCTAAATCTTTTACTAAGTTTGTTTAAAATGATAATAAGCCCTTTACATATAGTTATAATGCATAAAAAATAAATGTCATGCGAAAGGATAGACAGTCTTTTAATTTATCTGCCGATTACAAAATATTGCAAAACTCAAAGAGCTCTTTAGATGATTAAATTTAAAGAAAGCCTGTTTAAATTCCGAGTAGTTTTTATAAAACAATTACTCAAAGTTAAAGACTTCCCGATGAGCGTATACAACTAAATCTTTAATTGATGCTTAATAAATCCAATAAGTTAATTGAACATTCAATTACGAAAACTGGTAAGGCTTCTCCCATCAAATTACCGAAATTAAAAAATACTTTAATTTTATAGAATTCCAAATAAAAGATAAAGATCAATAATACAGTAAGAGTTTACAGAAAGGACATCAAAGTGAGTTGATTTCAATATTTATTATGATTATAATTATTAATAATCGATATTTAAATTATTTTATTTAAATAAATACCAATGGTATTATAATTTACAATACACTGGTTAATTTAATATTGTGCTGTAATATCCCAGCCAATATGTTTCCGGCCCTTTCTGTCTGGGGTTGGGGTTGGGGTTGGGGTTGGGGTTGGGGTTGGGGTTGGGGTTGGGGTTGGGGTTGGGGTTGGGGTTG